>PVIH01002930.1:0-174057 GCA_004025045.1 Sigmodon hispidus
ATAGGCATCTAGCGCTATGAATTTTCCTCTTAAGACTGCTTTCATTGTGTCCCACAAGTTTGGATACATTGTGGATTCATTTTCATTAAATTCTAGGAAGACTTTGATTTCTTTCTTAATTTCTTCCTTGACCCAGAGATGGTTCAGCTGAGTGATGTTTAGTTTCCATGAGTTGGTAGGCTTTCTTTGGGTTTTGATGGTGTTGAACTCTAACTTTAGGCCCTGGTGGTCTGATATGTTACAAGGGATTATTTCCATTTTATTGTAGCTGTTGATATTTGCTTTATGACCAATTATGTGGTCAATTTTAGACAAAGTTCCACGAGGAGCTGAGAAATATGTATATTCCTTTGCATTTGGGTGGAAGGTTCTGTAGATATCTATTAAATCCATTTGCATCATAACCTCTTTTTGACTTCTTATTTCTCTGTTGAGA
This sequence comes from Sigmodon hispidus, assembly GCA_004025045.1. NCBI lineage: Eukaryota > Metazoa > Chordata > Mammalia > Rodentia > Cricetidae > Sigmodon > Sigmodon hispidus. The sequence goes on from PVIH01002930.1 coordinate 437, forward strand.
CTCTGTCTGGTTGATCTATCCAGGGTTGAAAGTGGGGGATTGAAGTCTCCCACAATTATGGTGTAAGAATTGATGTGGGATTCGAGCTTTAGCAGTGTTTCTTTTATATAAGTAGGTGCCCTTATATTAGGGGCATAAATATTCAAGATTGAAATTTCCTCTTGACCAATGGAACTGATGGGAGCTCAACTCTCCCTCCCTGGCTGGGATATAGGCGCTTGGGCCTGGTGACCCCTCCTCACCTCCTGGCAGTGTCTGAGTCTGTCCTTCAGGAACCCTAGTCGTTATCTGTTTGCTCAGTTGGAAGTGGAGGTGGGCAGCTGTGCAAATTCCCTCAGTAGCAGCTGAAGGTATGGTGACAGGCAGACTTTATCTGTGCCTTCTACAGAGTGCGCTAGGACTTGCTTTGCACACAGCTCCCAGTCCTGGAAGCGGAACCAGAACCGATGGGAGATTTCCTAACTTTTAAACCTCCAACACATGTTATGATACAGGCAACTGAGTCAGGAAACATAAAATTTATGAAAGAGGCGTTAAATTAAAATTCATGCCATAGAACTAAACACTGTCTGTTCAGCCTTTCTACCTCATCCCATTCAGCAAGCTTATATTAACATCATTTGCAAGCTACTTCTATGGGTGGAAATAAAATTACAAACAAAGCAATACAGTAAAAACTGTCTAATCCAAAGTATAAAAGCTTTTCTTTAAAAAATAAAAGAAAGACGCCATGTGTTAGCTGTAGAGGGAATATCTTTATTACCCACATAGTAGCAAAGGGAAACATCACAGAGATAATATTATAAACAGAATTGTAAAGGGAAATATCACAGAGATGATGTTATGAACAGATTAGTAAAGAGAAACATCAAAGTTGATATTTGAACAAATTTGTTGTTGTTTGCTTGTTTATTATAGTAGAAAATGAAGAGATGCTTGCAAGCATCAGGACAGAGGATGTTTGTGACAATATCATAATGCAACTCAGACACTAGACATGTCCTGAATATAGTGACAATTTTCATGAAGAAATATGACACACTTTTTTCCCTCTACAGGTATGTGGTACACAGACATCCATGAGAGCCTTACTCCTGTAGGTGTACTTACACAAACTTCAGATGTTTTCTGGATCTGTAAAATACTCAGAAGTTACCATTATGTAATTTGCATAATGTAAAAAGATAGCAACTAGTAGCCATATCTCTGAAAATCCTAACTTACAACTGCAAACAGTTCCTAATTAAGCTTGGATTCAGTAGCAAAGAGATAAGCAGCATGGGGAAGAAAACAAAAAAGATTAAAAAGGAAAGAGGAAAGGAAAAGAAATAACAAGTCTCAATATATCATAAAAAGATTCATTGCTTGTATCAACTGTTACCTCAACATCCAATTTTGTGTGGAATGGTTACTACCTTACTTGGTGCTCTTTGGTGAACAATCGTTCTCCACGGGACATTATGCATCTCTATCGCCTAGCACTGCAAGAGGGCCTTTCTGTGCATATCCCAACTCTTTGGTAACCTAGCTTGCACTGATCAACCTGGCCTGGGGCAAAAGTAGAAGGAGACAGGACCTTGCTTCCCATTCCCTTTCCAACTAAAGGACATTCTTCCAGCTCATAGCTGAGCCTGGTTGCTGTCTCTCTTTTGCCTACATCTGGTTTCAGGAAGAATCTTTAGGTTCTTTATAATTTTTGCAACCAGTAAAATTACTTGTATAAGGAAATTTACACAGCCTACTCTGCAAGGTATAACTGATCGCCCTTGGGATATTTTAGTCTTGCTTTTGTTCATTTATTTATTTATCTTAACCATCCTGTCAGTCCTTTGGTCATTACTTCACTTCTTTAGTGGAATGCTACTGAGACTTTAAAGGCAGAGGTTTCAAATCTGCCAAATAGCAGAAAAATTGAGTTAAGCATGAGTTAGCAAAAGAACATGTATGTGTCCATTTCTCCCTGTTCTTTATTGTGACACATTAAGTTTGAAATTCTTGCCTTGCATTTGATGTGATGCATTATAACTTGAAATTGAAAGCAGAACCAAATTCCTTTTTCCCATCAATTGCTTATTTCTATTGCATCATTCATAAATAAAAATTTTCACTTAAAAAATGCCGTGCAATCCAGAGTGGAGTCAGAGGTAAGAAGACTACAGCTACTGGGCTGCCTGTCCACATAATCACTCTTTGGCATTGGGGTCCCATCCAATGGTCTGATCTCAGACTTTTGCCAGGAGAGAGGCCCTAGGGTTTAGCTATGAGGGGTCTCCTCCAGTGACCCCTAAAAGAAGAGACCTCACATGGCCAGGTCCCGCCTCCAGGGTGAAATGCATCATCAGAGAAGGACAGAGGCCTTAGAAATGCAGACCCTTGTCCAGAGTGAAGTCAAAAATCAAACAGACCCCTTGTTCAGAGCAGACAGGAGACACACAGCCTTCTACCTGACTAAGAGCTGACTAATTGTGAACCACTAAAGCCATGAGCAGACACCAGTGCAAGAATACATATAGCAATATAAAGAACAACAAGGCAACACCAGAAGAAACTGATGGTTCTACAACTACAACCTGAACAGAGTAATGAAGAGGAAACAGAAGGAAACAACAGCAATAACACCTTTATGAAGATTATTGAAGCCTTAATAAAGGATATAAAAAATTTCCTTAAAGAAATAGAAGAATATACAAACAATAAATTGGAAGAGATGAACAAATCCTTGAAAGAAAACCAAGAAAAGGAAAACCAACAACTAAAAGAAACATTCCAGGAACTAAAAACTGAAATAGAAGCAATAAAAAGGCACAAAATGAGGCAAAGGTGGAAACAGAATTCCTGAAGAAAAGAGCTGAAGCTACAGATACAAGCATAACCAACAAAATCAAAGAAATGGAAGAGAAAATCTCTGGAGTGAAACACTCAATATCAGAAATAGATACATAAGTCAAAGAAAACACTAAAACCAAAAAGCCATAACACAAAACATTCAGGAAATTTGGGACACCATGAAAAGACCTAACCTGAGAATAATAGGAATAGAAGAACGAGAAGAACTCCAGCTCAAAGGCACAAATAATGTATTCAGTAAAATCATAGAAGAAAACTTTCCCAACTTAAAAAAGGAAATGCCTATAAAGATACAAGAAGCTTACAAAGCACCAAATAGATTTCACAACAAAAAAGTATGCTTGCCACATAATAATCAAGCCACAAAACATACAGAACAAAGAAAATATTTTAAGAGCTGCAGAAGAAAAGGTCCAAATAACCTATAAAGGCAAACCCAACAGAAAAGAACCTGACTGTTCAGGAAACAATGAAAGCAAGAAGGGCTTGGTCAGAATTTATACAGACGCAGAAAGAGCATAGCTGCAAACTTAGACTACTGTACACACTAACATGATGAATACTAAAACAGAAGCAATCCTCTGCTGCATACAAGAAACATACCTCAACCATGAAGACAAACAAAGGCTCAGAGTAAAGGGTTGGGAAAAGACTTTCCAATCAAGTGGCCCTAAGAAACAAGCTGGAGTTGCTATCCTAATATCAAACAAAGTAGACTTCAAACTAAAATCAACTAAAAGAGACCAGGATGGACATTACTTATTCATCTTAGGAAAAATTGGTCAAGATGAGATCTCAATCCTGGATATTTATGCCCCTAATATAAGTGTACCTATCTATATAAAAGATAGGTACACTTTGCTAAAGATCAAATACCACATGAATACTCACACCCTAACAATGGAGACTTCAATACCCTACTTTCACCCTTGGATAGAACAACCAGACAGATATTCAACAGAGAAATAAGGAGTCTAACAGAGGTTATGATGCAAATGGATTTAATATATAATTACAGAAGCTTCCATTTAAACACAAAGGAACATATTTCTCAGCAACACATGGAACTTTCTCTAAATTTTATCACATAATTGGTCATAAAGCAAATATCAATAGGTACAAAAATGGAGAAATAGTCCCTTGTATAATATCAGACCACCAGGACTTAAGGTTAGAATTCAACAACATCAAAAATCACAGAAAGCCTACCAACTCATGGAAATTAACATTGCTCATCTGAACTACTTCTGGGTCAAAGAAGATATTAAGAAAGAAATCAAAGACATCCTAGAATTTAACAAAAATGAATCCACAACGTGCCCAAACAGGTGGGACACAATGAAGGCAGTCTTAACCACTAGATGCCTATATGAAAAAAATCTAGAGAAATCCCACACTAGAGATTCATCAGCACAGCTGAAAGCCATAGAATAATTAGAACGAAACTCACCTAGAAGGAGTAGACAGCAGGAAATAATCAAATTTAGAGCTGAAATTAATACAATTGAAAGACAAAAATCCCAATATAATCAATGAATCAAGGAGTTGGTTCTTTGAGAAAGCCAACATGATAGAAAAACCCTTACCCAAACTAACTAAAAATCAGAGAGAGCAAATCCAAATCAATAAAATCAGAAATGAAAAGGGGGACATGAAAACATACACCCCGATGATCCAGAGAATTATCAGGTCATACTTTGAAAATCTATACTCAACAAACATAGAATACCTAGAAGAACTGGACAGATATCATTTACCAAAATTAAATGAAGACTAGATTAATTACCTAAATAGACCTATAATACTTAAGGAAATTGAAGTTGTCAAAAAAGCATACACAGTTAAAAAAAGCCCAGTTCCAGATGGTTTCAGTGCAGAGTTCTAACAGACATTCAAAGATGAGATGTTACCCATATTGCTCAAACTTTTTCACACAGTAGAAACTGAAGGAATATTGCCTAATTCCTTTTATGAGGCCGCAATTACCCCCAATAACCAAACTACTCTAATATGCAACAAAGAAGAATTACAGACCAATTTCCCTCATGATTATTGATGCTAATATTCTCAACAATATTGTGGCAAACTGTTTACAACAACACATAAAGAATATCCACCATTATCAAGTAGGCTTCATTCCAGAAATGCAAGGATGGTTCAACATATGAAAAACTATAAATATCATCCATCATATAAACAAACTGAAGGAAAAGAACCACATGATCATATCCTTGAATGCTGAAAAAGCCTTTGACAAAATCCAACACTCCTTTAGGTTAAAAGTCCTGGAGAGATCAGGAATACAGGGAAAATATCTAAATATATTAAACACGATTTACAAGAAGCCAATAGCCAACATCAAACTTAAGAGAGAAAAACGCAAAGCAATCCCACTAAAATTAGGAACTAGAAAATGTTATCCTCTCTTCCCTTATCTATTCAATATAGTTCTCAAAGTTTTATCTGAAGTAATAAAAGAACAAAAGGAGACTAAGGGATAAAAATTGGAAAAGAAAAAGTGAAACTACCTCTATTTCTAGATAATAAGTTTGTATACATAAGTGACCCACAAAATTCTTCCAAGGAACTGTGACAGCTGATAAACACCTTCAGCAATGTAGCAGGATACAAGATAAACTCAAAGAAATCAGTAGCCTTCCTATACACTAAAGTTAAAAGGGCTGAAAAATAAATAAGGGAAACATCACCCTTTATAATAGCTGTAAATAGCATTAAATACCTTGGAGTAACTATAAACAAAGAAGTTTCAGATCTATTTGACAAAAACTTTAAATCACTGAAGAAAGATATTGAAGAGGATATTAGAAAATGGAAAGATCTCCCATGTTTCTGGATAGGTAGGATCAACATAGCAAAAACGGCAATTCTACCAAAAGCAATCTACATATTCAATGCACTTACCATCAAAATCCCAACACATTTTTTTACAGACTTCGAAAGAACAATACTCACTTTATTGGGAATAACAAGAAAGGCAGGCTTGCCAAAAAAATTTGGTTCAACAAAAGAACCTCAGGAGGCATCATCATCCCAGTCTTCTAGTTATATTATAGAGCTACAGTAATAAAAATAGTTGGCATAAAAATAAACTTGTGGATCAATGGAATCAATTTTAAGATCCTGACATTAACCCACAAACCTATGAACACTTGTTCGTTGACAAAGAGGCCCAAAATACTCAGTTGAAAAAAGTTAGTATCTTTAACAAATGGTATTGTAATAGCTGGTTGGTAGTGGGTTGAAAAATGCAAATAGATCCAAAACTATCACCCTGCAGAAAACTGGGATCCAAGTGGATCAAAGACCTCAACATAAACCCAGCCACAATAAATGTGATAGAAAAGAAAATGGGAAATATCCTCCAATGTATTGGCACTGGTGAGCACTTCCAGAATATAACACCAGTAGAACAGACACTAAGAACAACAGTCAATAAGTGGGAGCTCCTGAAACTGAGAAGCTTCTGTAAAGCCAAGGACACAGTCAATAAGACAAGATGACAGTCTACAGAATGGAAAAAGATTTTCACCAACCCTTCAAGTGACAGAGGCCTGATCTCTAAAATAAATACAGAACTCAAGAAACTAGAGCCCAAAATTTTGAATAACTCATTCAAAAAATGGGGTTTAGAACTAAAAAAGGAATTCTCAGGTGAAGAATTACAAATGGATCAAAGGCACTTTAAACAGTGCTCAACATCTTTTGTCATCAGATAAATGCAAATCAAAACAACTTTGAAATACCACCTTACACCTGACAGATTGACTAAGATAAAAGACACAGATTACAGCCTATGCTGGAAAGGTTGCAGAGCAAGGGGAACACTTCTCCATTATTGGTGGGAGTGTAAGCTTGTTCATCCACTCTGAAATGCAGTATGGGTTTCTCTGAAAACTGGGAATCAATCTCCCCAAGGATTCCGCAATACTACTGCTGGATATATACACTAAAGATGCACATTTGCACTCAACTAAGTTCATAGCGCATTATTTGTATTAGCAAGAACCTGGAAACAACCTAAATGTCCCTCAACTGAAGAATGGATTAACAAACTATGGTATATTTACACAATGGAGTACTACTCAGCAGTGTGAAATAATGGTGTCTTAAAATTTGCAGGCAAGTGGATGAATTTGGAGAATATCCTCCTGAGTGAGGTCTTACAAACTCAGAAAGAATAAAGAGGATATACTCATATTAGTGAACTTTAAACAAAAAATAAAAAATAAAAAGCAAACTATGCCCAAGTTGCAAACCACAACCACTGAACAGCTTGAGATCTGAGACACTTTGGACTGGCAACTTGGAGCCCATTCCCTCCAGAGGAACAGTTGATTCAGTCTTGATGTGAGGGTTAGTAACACGTGTCTGCCTGGAGTAGATGTTGAACTAAGTCACCTTGTGATTTTGGGATCTCCTGCCCTTGCTGGAGAGGAGATAAACTGATGGAGAGAAGAGTGAGTGACTGGGAGGTATGGGAGGGGGATAATAAAAAAGAATATGACCATTTTTTCATAATAAAAAGAAAGAAATTTTTAAAAAATTCAATTATTTTGCTTTGAGGATATTTGTTGTTAATATCTCCCAATAAATTACTACAGGCTCTTTGCCAAAGTTTACTTTTTACCCATAATTGGTCAATGTCTTCATTAGTTAAAGGTACTACAATTTCTGCTGGATGTATTCCTGTCAATTGACGAAGTCTTAATTTTCCTTTAAAAATCAATTAAGAAACCTTTTCCACATATGTCTTTCATTTTTTACTGGGTTTATGTGGTATAAATATCCATTCCAATATAGCATTTTCCATGTTTTTTTATGACCAAGTGTGTGGTCAAATTTGGAGAAGTTTCCAAGTAATTGCCCGAGAAGAAGTTACATTCTTTGGTGTTTGGATGGGAATGTTCTGTATACCTCTGTTAAGAATATTTATGTCATAATATCTTTTAGGTCCTTTATTTCTCTATTAAGTTTTTCTTTGATAGTACAATCCATTAGTGAGAGTTGAATATTGAAATCTCCCTCTATATATGTGTGGTGTTTGATGTAATGTTTAAACTTTAGTAATGCTTCTTTTACATATGTGGTCTCCTTGTAATTGGGGGCATAAATGTTGGGGGTTGACATTTATTCTTGATGGATTATTCCTAAGATGAATAATTAATTTTATTCCTGATATCTTAATTTAATTTAGTTTAAAGTCTATTTTGATAGATATTAGGATATCTATACTAGCTTCTTTCTTAAATCCATTTGATTGGAAAGTCTTTTTCCAATCCTTTTCTCAGAGACAATGTCAGTCTTTGAAGTTGAGGTGTGTTTCTGGTATGCAACAGAAGAACGGATCTTGATTTCATAGTCATTACATTAGCCTGTGTCATTATATAGTTGAATTGAATACATTCACCTATATTGATATTAGGGGGCATTAATGACCAGTAATTGTTAATTCCTTTTATTTTGATGGTAGTGTGTGTTTAACATTTTGGGGTTTTGTTTCTATGAAGTTATTTATTGCTTGTGGATTTGTGGATGTATCTACCTTCTTTAGGATGGAGCTTTCTTTCCTTCCAGTACTTTCTGTAGGGTTTGTTTTGTTGTTTAAATCTTTTTTTTTTAATGTAATATCATGTTTTCTCTGTCTGTGGTGATTGAGATTTTTTTGGGGGGAGGTGATAGTAGTCTGGAATGGCATCTTTGGTCTCTCAGTGTCTTTATAACATCTGTCCTAAACTTTCTAGCTTTTATAGTTTCCACTGAGGAGTCTGATGGGTCTACCTTTATAAGTTACTTGGCCCTTTTTCTTTGTAGTTCTTAAAATGCTTTATTATGTATGTTTAGTGTTTTAATTATTATGTGACAATCAGACTCTTTGGGGGTTCTGGTCTATTTGGTGTTCTGTAAGCTTTTTGTATCTTCATAGCATTGCTTTTTTGGTTGGGAAAGTTTTTTATATGATTTTGTTGAATATGTTTTCTGTGCCTTTGGTGTCCCAGAGTTCCTGGACAACTTGTATTATAATTTTTATAACTTTAGAGTTTCCTTTGACTGAGGAACTATTTCTTGTATTGTATCTTCCATATCAGAGATTCCCTCTTCTATCTTTTGTATTCTGTTAGTTACACTTGCATCTGTAGCTCCTTGGATTCTCCATTTCCAGCATTCCCTGTGTATATGTGTCTTTTTATTGCTTCTATTTTAGTTTTAAAGTCGTGTACTGCTTTCTTCACCTGTTTGATTGCTTTTTCTTGGTTTTCTAGTCTTCAAGATATTTATTGTTTTCTTCTTTTTTTTTTTTTTTTTGCTTGTCCTTTTGTCTATTTCTATTGGATTTTTTTTCATTTCTTTTTTGCTTTCCTGTTTAAAGGCCTCTATCATCTTTTTAAAGATATTTTAAAGGTTGTTTTACTCTGGTTTTTTATATTGGAATGTTTAGTTCTTGCTGTTGAGAACCACTAGGGTTCAATGGTGCCAAATTTTTTTATGTTGTTAATTGATTTTTTTCATTGGAATCTACCCCTTTTCCTTCTGATTGGTTCAAGCTTTGTCTGTGCTTCAGGGAGTTATTTTTGGTCTACTAGATGCTTTTGGTGCAACTGAAGCTTTTGGAGAAATCAAACACAGGCAGTGGAGTCTGTTTCTCAGGGAGTAGTTAAGATCTACACCTGGAGCTCTTTGAATGAGTTCCCCAGTCTGTATATCAAGAAGAGACTCTTGTGATGGGCCTTTCTTGAGGCTGTGTCTCAGGGAGCAGCTGAACAAGGAGCTCTGTAGTGGGATTATGTTCTGTGTTCTGTTACATTGTAAATAATTGTCATGCCTATTGGTTTAATAAAAATGCTGATTGGCTGAAGGCAGATAACACATGTGTGCAGGGGTACTGGAATAAGAAAACTCTGAGAATAGGAAGAGCAGTGAAACTTCAGGTGAGATGCAAGCAGATACAGAAGAAAGAACACAACCATGCTGCTCTCAGAAAAGGTACCAAGCCACATGGCTGAACAAGATAAGGAGCATGGGTTAGTTTTGGAGTTAAGAGTTCGCAAGTTATATGCCTGGGCCATAGATCAATCAACATGAAACTAATATAAGCCTCTATGTGATAAATTTGGGGGCAACATGGCAAGAGCTGAGAGCTGTGTCTCAGGAAGCAGCTTCAGTTGAGGGCATGAGTGGATTTTGAGTATATCTTAGCTGGCATGGCTAGCTTGATGGGAGAAAGGTAACCCATCTTCTGCTGGATCTCATCAGAGGCTATATCTCAAGAAGCAGAAGGTTGGGAGATAGGTGGTTTGGGGGAATGAGTCAAGGGTTATGAGCTAGCTGGTCCAATGATGGGTTTTGATAGTCAGGTTTGCATGCAGGAGTCCTGCTTACTTATATGCAGCTAGAGCTGAGAAGGGTTTGGGAGGCACATTTTGCATTCTGTTTCCCAGACCTAGGGGCTGTCCTAGCTGAACTGGCTGGCTGGCTTGGGAGAGGAAACCTCACCTCTTCTGCTGAGGCTCCTCAGAGGTTGTGTCTCAGGAAGCAGGTCTTATTTTAGGGCCCTTCAAAGGCTGTTATCTAGTCTATTTGTATTTAGCAAAATTAAAGAAAATATTCTAACCATCGATTCTATTTTTGTGAGGCTAAAGTTTTATATCTAATTTACTTTTTATCATAACAAAGGAAAACTATAACTATCTAGTATTCAGCTTCATCAAAGACCTCAGAAGGATATAATATTGCATGGGTAAGGAAGAGCATTGTAAGCAATATTCAACTTCTAAAAATGACAGAGATATCTGGCGGCCTGGACAGTCACCAAAAATTTCTCTGTAACATTGGAGCATCGATCTTCAGTCTATAGGCTTATACTCTCTCTCAGACATTTTAAGGAAGCAGAAAATTTGAATAAGTGTTTCACCCATTTCAGTAAGATTGTCAGTTGCTTCTTCCTGTGTCTTACAGACTATCTGGCAGTCTCTGTTAAGCAAGAATCTAAATGACAGACTAACTTGGCTTGTACTGGCAAGTTTCAGTTATAGATTTGTATTGCCAAGAACAGAAATGTCTCACTGTCCAGAAAAGTCTTTGTTCTTAAAGTATTTTAATTGCCATATACTGTAGGTCTTTCAAGATTACCTCTCTAATTGAAATCTATCTTTGTATATCTAAAAACCTAACTAACATGACTATAAGTTTGATTATTATAGATTACTATTAATCTATATTTCTTAATTATATATTATAATCTTAAATAAATTGCATAAACATAGCATAAACAAGAGTAGAAATATACACACATTATAACAAAACCTTAAATTTGAATCAATAACCAAACTCTTTAAACAAAGATAAACATCCATAATTTATCTTTGTGGGGGAGGAGGATGTGGGCATAATTTTCTAGGCTACTTCCTGATAATTGGGGCTGCTGGTGATCTTTGAGGGATGCTGAGGCTAGATCATCTTATCTTAGTCATCAGCCTTGAAGCTGACGTAGCTATCTCTTCCCATCAAAGATTTATCAGGGGGTCTCCCTCAATTAAATCATATTAGCCTGAAAGCAGTCCATAGGTTCTCTTCTCCTGTGAAAACAAAATAAAACATTTTTTTCCAAATTTCAAAGTCAAGATACCTTTAAATATATATATGTAGATTTGAGTTAGCAGCCTTTGCAATTAAATTTCTTTCTGTAGTTAGCTGATTAATAGTTAAAAATTAAAAGAAAATACAATAATATACATAATCTAGCTGTTCCTCTGCAATTCATTTTTAGATATCTCATATTCCCATTTAGATACAAAGTATTGCGTGCTAAAATTTGGAAACACATATTTATTCTTCATTGATTAGGGTACTGATAACAGACCAAAATCAATTCCACCCAAATACATTTTTGTACACTAATGAATTAACTGCGCTTTCGTACTAGAGTACTGATGATGAGTTGAAGTCTGGGTGGGCCTAAAATAGGTACATTACCAAAAAGTTCCACACTGACATGGTAATAGTCTCCCAGTAGCTTCATACTTGAAATTATCTCCAAAGTCATCTCTTCACCTTTGACTTGTTCTGTCTCCTCTTGAGAACATGTGTAACTAAGACAGGCTTATGTATAGTTAGGAATTTGGGGAATCACAGGTATTTTACACAACAGTCTCATAACTGTCCTCCAATTTATTCAATCATGGAATGTTAATAGGTCCAATCTTGTGAGCATCTCATGAATGAAAATAATCAAAACTGCTCTGATTTCAAAATGACAACAGCCTCAGTCACAGAGGACAGAGTTCCATATCAGTGAAATAATTGGACAGGTGACATTTTGTGAGAAGCCGCACTCACTGCCGCCATTCCAAGATGGCGTCGACATCCTGTGCTCTAATGTGTAAATAAGTAGTCTGCACATGTGCTAGGGGAATTTCCACTCCTTGTGCTCTGCCTCTCCCGTGGTGTCACCTTGCCCGATTGAGCTACAGCCAATCTGAGTCTGACACGTCCTAGGCGGGGGTCAGTTTCCTATATAAGGGACGGGTTTCAGCCGTTTGGAGTCTCCATCTTGTAAGCTTATGCTCTCCCTCTCAAGACGCATTAAAGCTTTTCTGCAGAAGGATCCTACGTGTGCTGCGTCGAGACGGTAGCGCGGGACAACATTTGTTCAGTTTTAAAGGAATGTAGACCTCGTATGAGATTTCTATCAGCAGGAATCCTATGACCCAGAAGCCCCTCAGCTACAGGCTCAGATAAAGCCACTTAAATACCAGAGCAAATCCAAAAACCATTTCTTGGAGCACTTGTTAAGTTCTCTAAGTAAAATTAGCCTGAAGAAATGACATCATAAAATATTTTAATAGCATAGCCATCTCTAAGATGAATCTGGCTTATGCATTTTAAAGACAGCAAAATATTTCCATCACCACAGTACTTTGCAAATATTTTTTAAAGATCAAGGAAATTGGCCAATTTGGAAATGTTAAAAATAGAACACTTTTATATCACCTTGTATATTACCTACCCTTTAGCCATGCATTTTGTGCTTATAGCAAGATTAGAGTTCTGGCCCTTCCACCTCATGGGATGAACAAGCTGAGTAAATGATGTTGGTAAAAGGCCCAGTGATAATTCATGACAAGTTCCCTGGAGGTTTCTGTGCTTAAGATGGACCAATGTTCCCTTCCTTTGCCAGCTCCTATCAGATTTTGCCACTTGGAGAAAATTGACTTGGGCAGAACTAACATTATTATTACAATTATTTTAGTCTTGCCAGAAACTGCCGTTTCAAAGTGTTCCTTTCTGGATTGAAAAACAAAATAATGAGCCTGTACTTTTATTTCCTGGGAGGCCACATTCATTTACATTCACTTACTGTTTAGACTCCCTAGGTTCCACAATTTGCACAGTGCTTCTAGAAACAAGTATATAATCTCAGCAGGAGGGCAGACAGTATCCAAAGTTTAGATATTTCAGGCTGTTTATGGTGTGCTGATGTTGACTCAGGGGTCTCATGCTTTATACCCATATATATGGTATATATATGCCAAATATATATGTATGTATACACATATATGCATATATATGTGTGTCTATGTATATATTATATATATATATATGTACGGAGACATCCACAGAAACTGGATTCTTGTTTATTGTGCTAAATATATCATGTATCTGTGTCTGAATGCAAATTAGCCTGTTGTAGAGACCAAGCACTCTAAGCAGTTTCTGCTGGGTGTTACACTTTCCTTTTCTATGTCTCTTGTGACAATTGAATCAGGTCAACATATAAGTAATATATATTAATATAAGTATATTATATGTGCTTTCCCCAGGATAACTGCTACAAAACACAGGTTGAGTAATATATTATTATTTACACAATTTTATTCCATCCTTTCTTTAATCTACTTTTAATATTTCCATAGGGGTGGTTTGTCTACATTTATGCCTGAGCACCACTTGCCTGGTAATGATGGAGCCCAGAAGAGGGCATGAAATCCCACAGAACTGAAATACTTGATGATTGTGAGCCACCGTGTAGGGTAGATACCGGGAATGGAACTGTGGTACTTCGAAAAAGCAACAAGTGCTTTTAATCATGGAGCTACCTCTTCAGCCCTGCCAGCTATGCTTCTGTTTGTGTGCATTTATGTGTGTTTGTGATGCATGTCTATGTGTAATGCATGTACGTGTATGATACATGAGTGTAGAATGTGTGTACATTCATGCATTCATGTTTGTGAGGACCTGGGCAATCAGAACAATGTAGGTTTTAGCTTTCACTTTGTACTTTATTTGTGACAGTGTATCTTTGTTGTGTAACTCAGATTAGCTCACCCATGAGCTTCCATCTCCCTTTGTACCATGAGATTATCAGCACACACTAGGGTGCCTAGCTTTATGTGGGTTCTGGAAATTGAACTTTGGTTCTCATTCTTGTAGTATAAGCATTTTTCCTACTGAACCATCTTCCTAGCCTGATCCCATCTAGTCTTAAGTGTCCAAACATCCACACCACCAACCTCTGGAAATCTGCAAGGAAATCTGTTGTCTATTTTTAGTGATCCAGATGGAGCACTCTGTGATGCTTTTCTCTGCCATCCCCATGATGATTTATATCAGCTGCTTAAGCCATTAGAGCATCCAAAGCAGACAAGGATTGTTTCTGTTCTGGTTATCTATTGCTGCCTAACAAACACACTAAAACTTAGTGGCTTAAAACAACAACCATTTTATTTGCTCATGATTTTAATTTGTGGGTTGGGCTCAGCTGGGCTTGCCAGTGATCATTTCTGTAACTGCATTCAGCTGGCAGGTCATTTGGGAGCTGGGCTCAGCTGGGGTGTTAGCATGGCTGGGCATCTTTCTCTACCAATGTGGTCTCAAGTCTCTTCTGTCATGTCTGAATGGCCCACTTTATGTGTCCTTGAACTGTGGGCAGTATCATAGCTGACTTGTTGCCTGGAGGCTCACAGTTTTCAAGTGCATTCATAAGGATTTCATAAATTTCTTCATAAGGCTTAGACCCAAAACTGGCAAAGTGTCACTTTTAGAAGCTGGAATAATATAATTGGCTTAGACCATCCATCTTGGAAATCTCCTTGGCTGACTGGACACATCAGATGAGTACATTTTCTAAGTTACCAGGTGGCAGCATTGCTGAATTTCTGTAACTTAAGTTATCTTCCTCCAGTCTCTATGAGTTTTTTCATGCCTTTCTAGTACCTTCTGTATGCCCTTATTACATGACGTCCCAATGTTCCACCAGAACTGATAACAGTGTCACATGTAGTAGGTATTTGCTCTGACATCACTCATCTCTAGTTACTAATTTCAATCTTCACTCTTCATGACTGCATGACCAAGAACTTTAACAGAATTCAGAATACTGCCATTTTATTTTATCCTAATCATGTAAGACAGAATTTGGGATATCTCAGTATGACTGTTTCATTTGTCTTTGATTCAATATTTTATTTGGCTTTCTTCAGATAGTTACTAGGGTGAATGAAGCACATAATAAGACTCCATTTACATGTCTGCCCTCTGTGCTCCTTTGTACTGTCTCCCTTCCTTATACCTTGTTGGTTTAAAAATAGTCATACCATGTGTAGAATGTTTGTCTTCTAAGCAGGGGAATCCAAGAAGCGAAGAGAAAAAATTTTCTCCATAGATAAAATCTTGAAAATAATCTAAAACTGTTTCAAGTGAACTCTGTTGGCAAAGCAAGTCACAAATCCTGCATGCATTCAATGAACATGACCTAAGAGCTACTGAAGTAATAGATTATATACTGATTATGATAGTTTTTTAAAAAAACTTCTTTCTTTGTAATAAATAAAACAGACTACCTACTGATCCCAACATGATGTGCAGCTTACTTGAGTACATTCTAGGTGCCATCTTAATTAGGACATAATTCCCTCTTTGCCTTCAGAAATTTTATGCTGTATGGACTGCAAAATATTCTACAGTGTAGTTTAAATGTTCTATCAAGATGCTAAATCAGATTTATTGTTCTGAGTTTCTTTTTAATCTCTTATTATCAGGTCTTAGTAGTTTATGAGAAGAGAGTCAGCTGATTTGAGAAAAGGAAAGTTAGATTTCTCCAAATTTCCTAAATTGTTTCACACCTAAAGTTTGACATCACCAGTATGATGAGATTTGACAAGTGTGTACACTGAGTTAAACATCTACCCAATTATTGTGAAGAACTTTGTTGTTATTCTTCCATAAATCTTTGCACCACGCATCCTTCTACTGCATGCCTCTAA
This sequence comes from Sigmodon hispidus, assembly GCA_004025045.1. Classification (NCBI taxonomy): domain Eukaryota; kingdom Metazoa; phylum Chordata; class Mammalia; order Rodentia; family Cricetidae; genus Sigmodon; species Sigmodon hispidus. The sequence continues at coordinate 16,564 of PVIH01002930.1, forward strand.
CAGTAATTCCCATCTTCAAGAAGGTTTTGATGTTTTATGCTAACAAGAAATTAGTTTTATTGGATACAGAATTTTACTTTTATAATATTTGTTACAAAACATTTGTATTGAGGTATGTTGCTTCATAATCATTTGAAATCTATTGGTATGTTTCCATTCCCCAGTAATTTCAAATAGCTTTTGATTGTACATATAAATAAAAATTTGTGTGTTGATACACCTGTTGATCTACATTTATTATTTTTTTGGTTATTAATTATTGGCTTATTATTAATTAATCATGTTCAGTCACTATGATCTCTTATTTTTAATTTATTTTTGGTAGACATCTAGAAGGAAAAGAATTTCTCAGGTGATGGTAAATATTTTATCACTTGCATTCCCAGTAGTGTTTGAGTATTATACTTGCTCTAGATACTTCTCCAAAATTAGTATGGTAAATCTTCTTAATTTAAGTGATTCTAATTATAGCTGCATGGCAAACTCTTGTGTTTTTAATCAGTCTTATGTACATGTAAGTATTTTAAATCTTTATTTTAGGGAAATGTCATAAATAAGGACTATATTGACATCATTTACACTCTTTGTTTTTCCCCCATCTTCTCCTGGGTACCCTCATTCTTCTTCTTTATTAAATAAAATATATAATATATAATGTATAGCACATATTATGTGATATATATTATACACACAAATATATATATTCAGAGAGTAAAAATTCAATTAGTTTTTCTAATATGACTACTTAGAACCAGTTAACCTATGAGAATCATGTTCTTGAAGAAAACTTGTTCTCCTCTTCTCAGTAGATACTGGTTGCCTGTAGTTCTTCATCTAAGGGTGGAGCCTGAAGAAATTTTCCCTATCTGAATTGACTTTCTGGTTACAGTAGTTATTATTGATGATTTTCATTCAGCCACACTGTTTAGATTCCATTAGTGTAGCATCTTTGTATGTCAAGAAGATACTATGTGGTTGCAGATGTCCTTGTCCCGTCGCTCGTAATATATCTCTCTTCCACAGAGTTCTATGAGCTTTAGGTATAATTACTGCATTATAGACAGACTAACTGTAGTTGGGTTTTTCATAGTCACCAATTCTTTGCATTTTAGATTTCTGTAGTATCCTCTGTCTACTGAAAATATAAACGTATTTGGTTAAAGAGTGTGAACTACACTTATCTGTGGTTATATGGTAAATATTTAAATTATAGTTAGAAACTGTCCTGCTTTATTAAAATGGCAGCAGTAAGTATAGGATTCATTATGCTTCAAGCCATGAGTATTTGGCTATTTGTAAAATAACAAATATGAATTTCTACCTGTTAAATGGGGCTTGAGTCCAACTTGACAGTTGTTGGTTACTCCCAAGATAACAGTGCCACTATTGTACAACTATGGATATATTATTGGGCCAATGAATATGGTGTCTCATAGGTTTTATAGCTATATAGGCTATTGACGCCTTTTTTCCTTTGACAATTTGCATACCACCATCTGATACTGTGAAAGTTGGTCTTCAGAGAGGAAGCTTCCAGGCAAGTTCCAGCATTATTTCTCCAAGTACTCTGTAAAATATGTATTTAGAAATAGGCTTTTATCATAAAGTTTTGGTAGACAACCAAGAGCAATAGTAATACCCTACATTGTTTTAGTATTATTTTCAAATCTCTCCTCAAATGACAAATGATTTGGAAGATTTCCTTTGCCTGGTAATTTTTTTTATTAGATAGTCTATGACTCTTGAGAACACATTGTTATCTCATATTGAATAACTCTAATTAATTCCCCCACATGTATATCATAGGTGTTTAAATATATATTTAGATATAGATATATATATAGAGAGAGTAATGACACACACACAATACACACACATACAATTCCCCTCTCTCTCCCACCATATTTTGCACTTTGTTGATTTTGCACTTGAGATCAGACACCCACACACTACCAGGGCCACATGAGAGTTTATTTAGGACAGTTGCCAGGTGAGTACAGAAGCAGAGAAGCAGAAGAGAGAAGAGATAGACTGCCACATGACATTAACTTTTAAGAGAAAGGGTGGGCATGGATTCACATAGCCATGTCTAGGGGTGTGCTCTTGTAATCAGGCGTGTTCTGCTGACACCATGTTTGCTTTACCAAGTGGCTACTATATATACCAGGAATTCTTATTTCACCCAACACCAAGTTGTGTTCACCACATGGTTTGCCAGGAATCCTTACAACCTCCAATCTCTTCCCCAGTTATATTCCCCATAATTTTCCCATACCCCTTCATAGGACTTATTTTTATGGAAAAATTTATAGAGGTAGAAACTCCTATAGTGAAATAGTAGAAAATAGGTGCTATTTATTTTTGAATAAAATCAGCTCCAAGCATGCCCAAGATGCAAACCACAACCACTGAACAGCTTGTGATCAGAAACACCCTGGACTAACCCTTCGGACCCTACTCCAACTACAGGAACACCTGACTCACTCTTGAGGAAGGGGCAACAAAACTGGATTTGCCAGGAGTGGAGACTGATCCAAGCATTATTGGGTCAGTGGGACCATAGGACTGTCTGCTCCCTGCCCAGGGAAGGGATAGGGAGTTGTGGAGAAGAAAAAAATGACCTGATGTGGCGGGAGGGGGAAGGGACCTTGAATAAGGATATACAGGGATGGAAAAAAAAATTAAGAGGGAAAGCTGAACACAAAGTAAATATATGTGTAGCAATCTTATTTGCATTATCACCCTTGATAAGTCATGCTTATGATTCTTATCTTCTTTATAGTTATTGTTAATTTCTCAGCACTTTAAATTCATTTTACTGTTTTTCTTGATAAATACAAAATAAATAAAGAAGAAAAAAAGATAAACATGACAATAAATGTTTTCTGATGGGAAAAAAATCAGCTAAATGGTTTGGAAAAAGCATTTGTTGACAAGCTTGGCAGCATGAATTCGTTTCCTGAAATTTACAGGTAGAAAGAGAAAACCAATTCCCAGGTGCCTATAGATCATGATAGTTTTAAATGCTTTTACTTTTATTCTGTCTTAGTTATATTTTACTCAGGGATCAAATGCATATTTTAATTAAATTATTTTGATTTATATTCTAAAACAATTATCAAATCCAAATATTCTAAAAATAATTATTGAGTGTTAGTAAAGAACTGCAGGGTCAAAGGATGTTATTATTTTCTTCAAGGTAATGATGATAGTTTCTTACCCCAATGAACCATTATAGAGTTGCCAAATTGGAATTTAAATATTATGATGTTATAACCTAACTGTTTTTATTTATATTTTTATATCTTATTTATATTTTATTTATATTTTTGTAACACCCATCAGAGGTGATCAATGAGGTTTTTAGCCTTCAAGCTTAGGCATTTCATGATCTACCGGTGTTCAATCTAGCACGATCAAAATCCATCATCATTTACCATGAACTGATTAGACTTACAATGCTTCTGTATTTGTAATACCAACTTCAATTACTTACCAAGATATTTTTTCATTCATAAACTACTTAATAAGGTGTCTTTATGGTTATAGTCCTATTTTCTAAATGTCAACAAAAATGAAGACATATTTTTTTAGGGTTCTGGACAATGATTTGAAATAAGTTCCTTAGACTTCTCTCTCACAGTGTTGCCCTATCTTACTTTAAGTCCATTGTGAGCCATGTTGTCCAAAGGTGGCCAAATGGAGCTCCCTGATTGAAAAAGGTAAATTTTTTTAAAAGAATTTCACAAGTATTCCCGCAGGATATATAAGAGACAATTTATTTCATAGGGAAAATGATTTATTTTTTACTATATGGCTTGATAATGGTCAAAACATCAGGTTAGGAATTCTGCTAATGTTCTGCTACTGTGTGTACTATTGCTTTACATGCAGCTTACTGAACTCTTAAAATGAGCATAGTTCCAGTGGAGATGTTCAATATATATAAAATATACATTATATTTTTGAGGAGTAACTATAATCAGAATGTAAACTATTTCACTGCCTTTATTAATTAAATGTCTGCATATATATCATTTATACAGTTGTTTCTGGTTCTTATTTTTCTTAATATAGCTACTAGGCAATTTAAAACTATGATTATGAGTTATATTATACTAGTGGTTTGTTACTGAGATAGAATCTTCATTTATGTTGTTATAAATGAACAGAACATGAAAAATGTATGAATATTTTCAAATGTCATTGTTCTCCTCATTTTCCTGTATATTTGATTAATTATCTCCCTTTATACATTTATCTCAAGTATTTGTTTACTATTCTTGTAGTGGCTATGGCTCCAGCACTCTCCAGAACAAGACACATGTTCTTATTCTGTTATAGCTAGCTTCCTCTGCATGTTGGGGAGTTTTCACACTTCCATGTCATCTTCTAGCCATTACATGATCTCTGAAAGATCATTCTGTGCTCTGAACTTTGACAACTGAGGCTAGCAAATACATTAGATATTCTTATGGGACAAAAAGCTTATATTTGTCTATAGCCACATCCCAAACTTTCTTTTCCCACTTTCTGTGTTATCCTTTACAGTTCTTCTTTTCCACCCTCAGAATATGAGCATAATAAATCACTGCACAGACAATTTTCACTTCAGAGTCAACTTGTAGATAACTTGCAAGAAGACCTTATAATTTCCTATTAGTGACATCTTGGACACATGTTTATACTAAGCTGTGATTCCTGATAACCCATCTTCTATTTTATGTTGCAGAGAGTTATGGAATCTATGGAAATCTATAATTCCATGCCCCTAATCAATAACTATGTTTATATGATAAGAAGTAGCAAGTGTATGCAATACAGAAAGACATTATCTAATTCTAAAAGGCTCCTTCTTTCCTATGAGAAAAGTTTCTTTCAAAATAAATCCCCTTGATCTGAACAAGCATTTCTAGTTTGCAGAATAGTTTGAGTTGACTGACCTTCTGACCTTCTCCAAATTTCTTTTTTTTCTTTATTTATTTTGTATTTATCAAGAAAAACAGTAAAATGAATTTAAAATGCTGAGAAGTTAACAATAACTATAAAGAAGATAAAAATCATAAGCATGGCTTATCAAGGGTAATAATGCAAATAAGATTGCTACACATATATTTACTTTGTGTTCAGCTTTCCCTGTGAATTTTTTTCCCATCCCTGTATATCCTTATTCAAGGTCCCTTCCCCCTCCCACATCAATTGGAGATCAATATGTTGAGAGAAGAAAGCCAAAAATCAGAAAATCCAATTCTCACACTTTTCTCTTATGGAATCAAGGATCAAATATTACGTCTAAGCCACTTTTCTATACTTATGATAAGACACCATGCCCAAGATTAGTTATAGGAAAAATAGTTTAATGGGGTTTACAGTTTTAGAGAATAAGTCATCTATGACTTTTTCAGCAAACAATGTTACAGCAGGCAGACTCTTCTTGAGATGATAAACATGAATCAGAGAAAATTCACTCAAAATGGTGTGAGATTTTGAAATATTTTGAGTATATTTTATTTATTCACAATTTTAGACAATAAAGTTCATAAAATTAAAAAAATCTGTTGCAAAACTTAAGTTTATCTAAAACAAAAAAACCAAGAAAACATATTCCACACACAGATTGTTAGTAGACTCAGAAACAGCAAGCAGCACCATAAATGGGACAGATGTTTGTAAACACTACACTAAACTAAAACTTTCACAGGTTTAGCCTATCAGCAAGTAAGGTATGTCTGCCACTAACATACAAGCATTCACCTTTTGATTAGTTACAAGAACATGAATTATGAGTGATCTAAATGAGTCTCATGATAATTTACAAATTCATTATATTAAATCTAAATGGAAATTAAACATTAACATATGCATCTTTTCTTTTTTTATTATGAATAAAGTCTCATTTTTTATCCATGTATTCCCTTGTTCAAGCTCCCTTCCCCATCCTGCCCCTCTCAGTCACTCACTCTTCCACTCATCACTTTATCTCTTATCCAGCAAGAGGAAAAGATCCCAAGGTCCCACGGTAGCTAGTTCAGCATCCACTCCAGGTAGAACCTCTTTCCTCACCACATCACACTGGGTCAGGTGTTCCACTGGAGGCAAAGGGCTCCAAGGTGTTTAAGATCCCAAGCTGTTCAGTGGTTGTGGTTTGCAGTTTGGACAGGCTTAGCTTTTTCTTTAAAGTCCACTAATGAGTGAGTACATCCCCTGTTTATCTTTCTGAGTTTGTGAGACCTCACTCAGGATGATAATCTCCAAATCCATTCATTTGCCTGCAAATTTTAAGGTATCATTTCTTCTTACTGCTGAGTAGTACTCCATTGTGTAGATATATCACAGTTTGTTGATCCATTCTTCAGTTGAGGGGTATCTAGGTTGTTTCCAGGATCTTGCTCTTATGAATAATGCTTCTGTGACCATAGTTGAACTAATGCCATGGGAGGGAGAATGTGCACCTTTAGGGGATATGCCCAGTATTGGTATTGCTTGATCCTTGGGGAGATTGATTCTCAGTTTTCTGAGAAACAACCATACTGCATTCCAGTGTGTCTGAACAAGCTTACAATCCCACTAACAATGGAGGAATGTTCCCCTTGCTCTGCAACCTATCCAGCATAAGCTGTCATCTATGTTTTTATCTTATCCAATCTGTCAGGTGTAAGGTGGTATCTCAAAGTGCATTTCTCTGATGATTGAAAATGTTGAGCCCTTTTTCAAGTGCCTTTGATGCATTTGTAATTCTTCTGCTGAGAATTCTCTTTTTAGTTCTGAACCCCATTTTTTGATTGGGTTATTCAAGGTTTGGGGCTCTATTTTCTTGAGTTCTCTATATATTTTAGAGACCAGGCCACTTTCACTTGTAGGGTTGGTAAAATCTTTTCCCATTCTGTAGGTTGTCATTTTGTCTTATTGACTTTGTCCTTGGCTTAGCAGAAGCTCCTCAGTTTCAGGAGCTTCCACTTATTGACTGTTGTTCTTAGTGTGTCTCCTCTACTGGTATTAAATTCAGGATGTGCTCACCAGTGACAATGCATTGCAGGATATTTCCCACTTTCTTTTCTGTCTAGTTCATTGTATCTGAGTTTATGTTGAGGTCTTTGATCCACTTGGATTTAAGTTTTGTACTCCTTATTAAGTTTGGATTGATTATCATTTTTCTACTCACTACAATACAGTTATGCCAACATGATTTATTGAAGATACTATCTTTCTTCCATTGAATATTTTAGGCCTCTTTGTCAAAAATCAAGTGTTCATAGGTGTGTGGGTTAATGTCTGCGTCTTCAGTTCCATTCCATTGATCCACAAGACTGTTTTTATCCCAGTACTAGGCTGTTTTTATTACTGTAGTTCTATAGTATAACTTGAAGTTGGGGATGATGCTGCCTTCTGGTGTTCTTTGTTGAACAAAATTGTTTTGGCAAACTTGGCTTTCTTGGTATTACGAATGAAATTGAGTCTTGTTCTTTCAATATCTGTAACAAAAGATGTGTTGGGATTTTGATGGGAATTGCATTGAATGTGTAGATTGCTTTTGGTAGAATTGCCATTTTTACTATGTTGATTTTACCTATCCAGGAACATGGGATATATTTTCCATTTTCTGATATACTCTTCAATTTCTTTCTTCAGCGATTTTAAAGTTTTTGTGAAATAGATCTGTTACTTCTTTGGTTGTAGTTACTCCAAGGTATTTAATGCTATTTGTGACTAAGGGTGATGTTCCCCTTATTTATTGTTCAGCGCTTTTAAAACCTTTAGTGTATAAAAGCGCTACTGATTTCTTTGAGATAATCTTGTATCCTCCTACCTTGCTGAAGGTGTTTTTTAGCTATAAAAGTTTCCTAGTAGAATTTTGTGGATCACCTTGTATATGTTCATATCATCTGGAAATAGAGATAGTTTAACTTCTTCTGTTCCAATTTATGTCTCCTTAATCTTCTTTCATTCTCTTATTGCTTTAGCTAAAACTTTGAGAACTATATTGAATAGATAAGGGGAGAGAAGACATCCTTGTCTAGTTCCTGATTTTAGTGGAATTGCTTTGAGTTTCTCTCCATTAAGTTTGATACTGGCTGTCGGCTTCTTGTAAATTGCCTTTATTATATTTAGGTATTCTCCCTGTATTCCTGATCTCCAGGACTTTTATCATAAAGGAGTGTTGGATTTTGTCAAAGTCTTTTTCAGCCTCTAAGGATATGATCATGTGGGGTTTTTCCTATAGTTTGTTTATATGATGGATGACATTTACTGTTTTTTGGATGTTGAGCCATCCCTCCATTTCTGGAATAAAGCCTACTTGATCGTGGTGGATGATATTTTTTATATGTTGTTGTATAGATTTTGCCAGAATTTTGTTGAGAATTTTAGCATCAATATTCATGAGGGAAATTGGTCTGTAATTCTCCTTTTTTTGTGTCTTTTTTGGCTCATGTATTATGGTAATTGTGGCTTCATAAAAAAGAGTTTGGCAATATTCGCTCAATTTCTACTGAGTTTGAGGAGTATTGGTAATAGCTAATCTTTGAATGTCTGGTAGAGCTCTGCACTGAAACCATATGGGCCTGGGCTTTTTTTTTTTTTTTTTTTTTTTTTTTTTTTTTTTTTTTTTTTTTTTTTTTTTTTTTTTTTTTTTTTTTTTTTTTTTTTTTTTTTTTTTTTTTTTTTTTTTTTTTTTTTTTTTTTTTTTTTTTTTTTTTTTTTTTTTTTGTTCTGAGGAGGCTTTTAATGACACCTTCAATTTCCTTGAGGGTTATAAGTCTGTTTAGGTATTTCGTCTGCTCTTGATTTAATTTTGGTAATTGTTACCTGTCCAAAAAGTTGACCATTTCTTCTACGTTTTCCTTTTTTTGAGTGTACATTTTCAAATTGTGACCTGATAATTTCTGTATTTCCTGAGGTCTGTTGTTATGTCCCCCTGTCATTTCTGATTTTGTTGGTTTGGATACTCTCTCCCTCTCTCTGCTTTTTGTTTAGTTTTGATAAAGACTTATCTATCTTTTTGATTTTCTCAAAGAACCAACTCTTGGATTCATAGATTCTTTCTATTGTTCTATTTCTTTCAATTGTATTGATTTCAGATCTAATTTTGATTATTTTCTGCCATCCACTCCTTATAGATGAGTTTCCTTCTAATTGTTCTAAGGCTTTCAGCTGTGCTGATAGTTCTGTAGTGTGGGATTTCTCAGTGGTTAAGAGCACTGACTATTCTTCCAAAGGACCTGAGTTTGATTCCCAGCATCCACATGCAGCTAGCAACTGTCTATAATTCCAAGATCTGACACCCTTATACAGTTACACATGAAGGCAAAACACCAATTCACATAAAAATAAAAATAAATATTTAGGGCTGGAGAGATGTCTCAGCTGTTAAAGCTTTTTCATATAGGCATCTAGTGCTATGAATTTTCTTCTTAAGACTGCTTTAATTTTGTCCCATAAGTTTGTGTAAGCTGTGGATTCATTTTTGTTAACTTCTAGGAAGACTTTAATTTCTATCTTAATTTCTTCCTTGACTCATAGGTGGTTCAGCTGAGTGATGTTTAGTTTCTATGAGTTGGTAGGCTCTCTGTGATTTTTCATGTTGTTGAACTCTAACTTTAGGCCCTGGTGGTCTGATATGATAAAAGAGATTATTTCCATTTTTGTGTATCTTTTGATATTTGCTTTATGACCAATTATGTGGTCAATTTTAGAAAAAGTTCCATGTGGTCCTGAGAAATATGTATATTCCTTTGAGTTTGGGTGGAAGCTTCTGTAAATATCTGTTAAATCCATTTGCAGCATTACCTCTGTTGGACTCCTTGTTTCTCTGTTGAGTTTCTGTCTGCTTGCCCTATCCAAGGCTCAAAGTGGGATATTGAAGTCTCCCACTATTAGGGTGTGAAAATTCATATGGGATTAGAGCTTTAGTAGTGTTTCTTTTACATAGATAAGTGCCCTCACATTAGGGGCATAAATATTCAGGATTGAGATCTCATCTTGATCAATTTTACCTGAGATGAATAAGTAATGTCCATCCTGGTCTCTTTTAATTGATTTTAGTTTGAAGTCTACTTTGTTGGAAATTAGGATGGCAACCCCAGCTTGTTTCTTAGGGCCATTTGATTGGAAAATCTTTTCCCAACCCTTTACTCTGAGCCTGTGTCTGTCTTTAAGGTTGAGATGTGTTTCTTGTATACAGTAGAAGGGTGGCTTCTGTTTTTGTATCCATTGTGTTAGTATGTGTCTTTTTATAGGTGAATTGAGTCCATTAATATTATAGGATATTAGTGACCATGGTTTGCTATTTCCTGTTATTTTTGGTGTTATATGTATGTATTTAAAAATATGGAATGCATCATGAATTTGTGTGTCACTTTGAAGTTATAAAGTCCTCCCCTAGTGGTATACTTTCTTCCACAATGCCACAGCCCCTGATTATATCCAAAGAGTTACATCAACTAAAGACCCATCATTCAAATATAAAAACACGTGGAGAACATTCTCATTGAAACACCATAAATATATGAAATCAAATTGGAGTGAGGTATAAATGAACAATGTGGGGTGATGCAAAAGGATAGCACTGGACTGAAAAGATCAACATACATTCTATTTCACTGCGAAGTCAATGTAAGCTAAGGAAACTGTGGAAATGTCATGTGTAGATACGTATGTAGGTTGGATGGCCTGAGTAGTCTATCCTTAACTAACTGGCTAAATTTTGTAAGACTTGTTAGGGCTATCTTTCTTTTAAATATGAAGTAATTTCAGACTTTTACACTGGCAAAAGCAAAAATGTAATGACACAACATATAACTTCAGAACATAATTAAACTACATTGAGGTATACACAATAAGCATGAATGTGTAGAAAAATAAATGTTTAGGGAAACTATAAAGTCAAAAATTACAGTAAAAACTTAAATCAGCTCCTTTGTCTATACTTATGAAAATGTCATTTGAATTAAAAGTATTTATTATTTGCCTTTAAGAATGTTCTTTGTTATTTTAGTATTATAAAGAAATATTTATTCCTGTTCACTGTCATTGGTTATTTTACATAAGAAGTATATCTCTGCATCACTTATATACCTCCATTTCTAAATTTTGTCATCAAGTTATCTTCTACTTTCTAAGTATGGTTATGTGAGCACATCACATATGCCATTTTAAAGCAAGGGGAGAAAATGTCTGTAACATCAGAAAGTGTCTGGGAAGTTGCTTTCTTGCAGACCCAAAGCTGACACGTGGGAAGAGAAGAAGAGGTTGAGTTTGTTCTGGCTTACAGAAAGCTTGAGGTATTGTAGTTGTATCTGAAGAAGTAGGCAAATATGTGTGGCTGAAAATGAAAAATCCCTTTTTTATAATGGCAAATATTTGCCTTTGTTTGAGAGCAAATCGATGTCACTGCTCTCTGAAGTGGTGCTGCTTGTATCAAAAATGGAGACCCTGTGATGCTGTCCTCTCATTCTTCAATTCTGCAGCAGTGCACATCAGAAGAACACATGCCATAAAGAGAGCAGTGAGTGCAGAGGAGGAGGGGCTGTGACCAAGGGCAAGTCCAGAGATAAAAATCAAACACTTTGATGATTGACAAAAGTGTAACCAGCAATGAACTCAGAGGGTTTTCCAAGGGAACAAATGTATTTCTTTCACGATAAGGTTGCAAGCTGGTAAACTTTTCCAATATGGTTAACAATATATATCACAAGGTGGTTTTCCCCACTGTGGGTGAAGATAAGATGCATGAGGCAGCAGAGTTTTCATCTCCGAGTCATTTATTTGGAAAGGTTTACCTGCACCTTCCACAGCATCCTCATTCATGCTACTTTCTGCATCACCCTGACTTGTTTGCCATATGGAAAGCCTCGTTTCAATTATTCTTAAATGTTGAACATTACAATATAGCAATGTACTTTATGTCAGTGTTCAGAGATGCATTTCATATTTGAGGATGAAAAAGAGGATCTGTTTTATTATTGATATTTTATAAGAAGTACTTGTTGGTTCAACATGACTCTCGATAGGTATAGAAACAAACACCCGGAGCCAGATAGATGGCTCATTGGGTAAAGACACAGTCTGCCAAAATTGAAAACCTGAGTTCAGCCTGCAGAATCTCATTGAAGAATTAAACAACTGACTCCTACAAGTCACCCTTTAAGCAACAACATCAAAATTATATACATGCATCCCCAATAACATTTAGACCTCCTTATGCATTGTGATGAAATGCTAAAAATGCAATAGATAGTGTTTTAATATTTTAGTATTAAATATTTTAATTATAATAGCAACACCATGTATAGCTACAAATTGCCTTATTTCATATAAACAAATTTTCAAGTGCCCAAATCTTAGTTTATTTTAAACAGCCAATGTGTTAATAGTTTAATTTAAAATATTTATGTGTATCATCTATATATGGGGATTTTGTATGTGTTTCTGTACTACGTGTGCATGCAGTGCCTGTGGAGACCAGAAGATGGTATTAGGTCCTCTGGAACTGAAGATCGAGAATAAGAGTATTGCTAGCCACCATGTGGGTACTGAAATCTGAACCCAGGTCCTATTCAAAAGAAAAAAAAAGTGTTCTTAACTTGTGAGTCATCTCTCCAGCTCAATGTGTTAGTTTCACAGAACTTTGCTTAAGCATAGCTATAGAATTCTCATGTCCCCTTCCTGTGCCCTTAAGCAAAGAATCAATAAAATTCCACTATGACTTTGCAATTCAATATTGCCTTTATACATCTTAATTACCAAAATATTATAATAGCCAATGTAGTCAGGACAGTATTTGTCTGTACAATAAAACGTTCAATAATTCTATATAAACCTGATTCTTGGGGCTATGCTCTATATATGATGTGTGTGTGTTTATGTGTGTTTCTTATTTGTGCCTCTATTTATTAGATATTGTGAGTTGAGGAAGTAGATATATAATATATGGTAAATATTATATTCTAAAGACAGAAAGACATAAAAGATGCTCCCATACTTTTTTCCCTTATTTATATTTTTGACACTGAAAAGTAAATTAAACCATAAAAAACTTGATTTCTCCATTATAAATTGGTAATAATTTGATTCACCTAATAAGGTCTGTAAAATGACACATCAGTGTATTATATATAAATGTTTTGCACAGTTTATCCTTTTTTATATATATTACTGTGGACTTCAGATCTTTTATGGAAATAATCTGAGAAAAATCATGCTAAAAAATTCAAACATCATAGCATGCATGAAATGCAGGCACCCCTGGGACCTCTTTGACTTGTTGAATTCTTGATCATAGTTCTGGTGTATGGTTATATTAATGGGCACTTCTGGAAAATATTTTTTATAAAGATGAGTTGTTTCAATCCTATATAAAAGAAATCAATCCCTTGATTTAGGAAATTAACACCTGTGTTTTTGAGGCAAAGGGAATATCTGTCTTCAAAAGAAAAGATTCCCTTTGCTATATTGTTGCTGCTCTCCAGGGTCCTAATGTCTCCCTCAGAAGAGGGGGTAAGAAGATGCAGATAATGTACAAGTATCTAGGAAGAAATCAGGGCGCATTGCAAGAAAGCTCTTTACATTTGAAAGGATAGCATAATGTGTCATGACCTTTACATGCAGAAATGAAAAGCTGGAGATTATGTAATTTCTGTTGCATGTTTAGTAAAATGGGTGATCTTTTAAAAAAAAGATTTTTTTCTCATTTTTCTACTGTAATAATTATTTCTCTTTTTTTCAGAAAATTGAAAGCTGTTCCCACACTTCTACCAACATGGTAGCTGTCAAATGATGAGGCTTTTCTTTGCTTTTTATTCTCATTGACCTGAATAGATTCTGACTCTTAGAAAATGCTCAGTGAGTAGTTAGTTATTTAGTGTGTGGCTGATTAAAAATAGGTCTAAATTTTTATGTTTGTTATATTTAGAAGAGCCATTTTAATGTTTTTTTTTTCCATCATTGAAGTCATTGAATTGTTACCTTTCTTTGTTATTGGGAGAGATGGCAAAGGTTCTAGGATGCTGGTATCCTTTAGAGAAAAATATGTGATTATACTTACATGTGATAAATACATATATGGCATGTACATATGTGATATATAACAATCTCTCTCTCTTTTTAGCTTCTAAAAGTTGCTTTTATTACAAACAAACTTTTTTGAAAGTTCCACTTTTTAAAACTTCACATCAACTCCTGGATACCATGAAATAACAAAATATAAAACAACCTACAAATATTAAGAAAAACTGAGTAAACAAACAAAAATATCCCAACAAAGTAAGTTTTCCTTTCTGTTTTTGGAAAAAAAAAACCAGTTTCCTACATTATTTTCTTTTTAAAAAAGCATCTATTTTTAATTTATGTGTATGGATGTTTTGCTTGCTTTTATTTGTGTGCATAATGTGCATGACTCATAGCCTTAAGAAGTCAGAATAGTCAATACCAGAACAGTTTCTTGTCCAGGGGCTAATTATTGCCACAAGGTAAATTCCACATGAAGTTTCTTCAATGCCCATCATTTTCCTGAAATACATTCATGCTGCCAGTAGCAGATCTGTCTCACTGTCTAGAAAAATCTAAGTTCTTAAAATATTTTAAATTCTATATTCTGCATGTCTTTGAAGTGTTTGAAGATTACCTACCTAATTGAAATATATCTTTGTATACCTATAAAAACCTGCTTGATAGTATGCTGTATAAACTGGACATGCAGGTTCCATAACAAGGGATCTCAGAACTTTGGCAGAACAAGCTGAGATGGTCCTTCAGATTCCTGATTTGCAGAAAAAAAATGCCAAGCACTCTTCAGGACACAAGGATAAGCAACTGACAGACTATGCCAGATTTCCTGCATCATTGAAAGGTATGCCAGAAGCTTTAGGACTATAGGCTGAAGATGATTCCCCAACATTACAAAGGAACTTTGGGTAACTGTCCAGGCAGATGGGTGTCATCTCTGTCATTTTCTAGACTTTGGAAGTTGCTTGTACTTCTTGTTTGTTTAGGTAATATTATATCCTTCTGTGGACTTTGATGTGGTTGAAGGTTTAATAATTATAGGTATAGTTCTTCTTAGCTTTTAAAAGGTATATTAGATATTAAGTTTTAGACTCACAAGGATAAGCTAGATAATGGAATATTTTTTTAAGTTTGTTAATTACAAATAGATTATATATTGTAGCTGTAATTTTTGCTTGATTGCAGTTCTGTTGTATGTAATTTTGCTATATGGAAGTTGAAACTTTCCTTTTTAATTAGCCAGAAAAGAGGAAGTGTAGTGAAAATGTTCTCTGTATGCTGTAAATAAAGTAACTGTTTTGGCCCATGGCGAGCACCATAGCAATAGGTAGAAAATCAGAGTAGAGACAGGAAGAAAGAGGGCAGAGTCAGTGAGTTTCCATCAAGTGCCCCCCCCAGAAGAACCATGTAAGGAATCCAGGTGAGCTACGGGCTGGGACACGTAGCAGGTAGATTACTAGAAATGGGTTGAATTAAGATGAAAGAGTGTCACGACTGCCTCGTTCTGCAAGGAAGGCACGACACCAGGCTCTTCTTTCAGCAGTTTTATTCAGGAACCTTGATTTCTGACTTCTGATGAAGGCTGATTCTTCTGACTTACTCTCTCTCCGGGGATACCTGCCCGCAGCCTAAACAGCCTCTTGGCAGCCAACCCCAGTATGCCACGTGGGCATTACCTATAGGTCCAAGTACGGGGAAGCAAGCCAGATCCTCAGCCTAACCACATATGGAAATGTTTTGTCACTGAGAGCACTCACCATGTGGAAGGTGGAGGGCAGAAGCCAGTGCCATCTTTAAGGCACAGCTGCAGGCAGCTCTCTACAAAAGAGTTAGTTAGTAATGTGCTTGAGACATAGGCCAAACAGTATGAAATAAAAAAAAGTCAGAATAGGGCATTTCACCCCTGAGAACCTCAGTTGTGAGCAGTCATGTGTTTATACACACTACATGCAGTACCAACAAAGGTAAGAAGACAATAACAGAGCCTCTGAACTTGGAGTTAGAGATGATTTTTAGCTGCCATGTAAGTGCTGGAAAAAGAATCAAGGGCTTCTGCAAGAAAAATAAATTCATTTGTTTTTAACCATTAAAAGGGACTAAAAGTGTGAAAACACAGATTTTTGATTTATTGTACATATTCGAGAGAGAGTTATGTGACTTTGTTTCAATTAAATAGGTATCTCAATTGCTTTATTCATTTTATGAGGTGACAGGCATCCTGACACTCACATTACACAAAGATTCAACAAGAACAGAAAATTACACATCAAATTTCCTCATAAAAGTTGATGAAAAAATACTCAATAAAATATTTGCCAACTCAATCCAAGAATACATTAAAAAGATCATCCACCATGATTAAGTAGGATCTAATTCGTAGAATTAGGAATGATTCAACATAAAAAAAATTGTCAATGTAATACACTATATAAACAAACTGAAAACACACGCACACACACAATCATCTCACTATATGCTGAGAAAACTTTGACAGAATCTAACACTCCTTCATGATAAAGATTTTGGAGAGATTATGGATACAAAGAACACACCGAAACATAATAAAATTAATTAATAGCCAGCCTATAGCCAACATTAGTTAAAGGAAGAGAAACTCAAAAGAATTCCACTAAAATAGGAACAATACAAAGCTGTTCACTCTTCCCATATCTATTCAAAATAGTACTTAAAGTTCTAGCTAGAGCAGAAACAGCTTAAAGAGATCAAGAAAGTACAAATTAAAAAGGAAGAAGCCACTGTATTGCTATTTACACATGATATGATATATAAGTGACACCAAAAGTTCTACCAGGAAACTAGTACAGTTGATAAATGCCTTTAATGAAGTGACTGGATACAAGACTAACTAAAGAAAAAGCATCCCTCTTATATGCAAACAATAAATATACTGAGAAACAAATCAGTGAAACAACACCCTTCTCAACAGCCACACAGACATAAAATATCTTCCTGTAAGTCTAACCAAGCAAGTGGAGGATGCCTATGACAAGAACTTCAAATCTCTAAAGAAATAAATTGAGGAAGATATCAGAAAATGGAAAGATCTCCCATGCTCATGGATCAGTAAGGATTAAAACGTAGTAAACATGGTCATCTTATGGAAAGCAGCCTACAAATCCAATGTGATCTCCATTAAAATCCCAACAAAATTCATTACATAACTTGAAAGAGAAATACTCAAATTTTTATGGAAAAACAAAAATTCCATATATTTAAAACCATCCTAAACAAACAAACAAAAAGTTGGAAGTTTTACTGTACCTGATTCAAAGATGTACTACAGAGCTGTAGTAATAAAAACTGCATAGTATTGACAAAAAGAAAACAGATAAGTGGATCAAGAAAATAAAAAACCTTGACATAAATTCACATACCTATGAACATCTAATATTTTTATAAAAAATTCAAAATACTCTGACTAAAGTATACTTTAGTATTAAAAATTATTATCTGATGCAAAAAGCCAAAAATATAAAATGGAAAAAATCAAGCATCTTTAACAAATCGTGCTCATCTAACTGTATGTTAGCATGTAGAAGATTCAAATACATTCATATTTGTCACCTTACACAAAACTCAGTTGCAAGTGGATGAAAGACCTCAACATAAAACCAGACATTCTGAACTGGACAAAATAGAAACTGGAGTAATAATATTGGGTTCATTGGCATAAGAGATAACTTCCGGAACCAAACACCAATAGTGCAAACACTAAGACTTCATAAAATTGACAAGCTTTTGTAAGGCAAAGAACACTGTCAACAGGACAAAATGGCAGCTTATTGAATGGGAAAACATTTTTACCAACTCCACATCTGACACAGGGCTAATTTCCCAAATATATAAAGAACTCAGGAAACTAGACATCAAAAACCAAATAACCCAATTTAAAAATAGAGTACCTATCTAAACAGAGAATTCTCAATATAGGAACAGCAAATAGTAAGTTAGAAATAAAATGTTCAACATCTTTAGCTATCAGGGAACTGCAGATCAAAAACACTTTATACTGCTCAAATTAGGTAAGATCAATAGTGTAAGTGACAGCTCATATTGGGTCAGATGTGGATCAAGGGGAACACTCCTCCACTGTTGGTGGGAATGCAAACTTGTACAGCAGCTATGGAAATCAATATGAAGATTCCACAAAACACTAGGAATCAATGCACCTAAAGACCAAGATATACCACTTCTGGGCTTTTATCCAAAGAATGCTCCATCATACTTCAAAGATACATGATCAACTATATTCACACTAGTTTTATTCATAATATCCATAAAATAAAAAGAACATAGATACCTCCCAATTGAAAAATAGATTTTTTTTAAAAAAGGTGGTATATTAGCACAATGAAGAATTCCTCGTCTGTTAAAAATGATGTTATAAAATTTATATTCAAATTTATAGAGCTTGAAAATAAATCATCTAGAGTGTGGTAAACCAGACCCATAAAGACAAACATTGTATGTCCTCACTTTTAAGCAACTATTAACAGTGGAGTAAAGGATAGTCATGCCGCAATCCACAGAGCAAGAGAGGCTAAGTAACAAGAAGGGCCCACAGGGGGACATATGGATATCCCTGAAAGGAGAAATAGAATAGAATAGGTAGACTGAAGGCAGATGGGGATGACAATAGGAGAGATTAGGCTTGGATGGGAATGGAGAGAGAGAGTGTACTGGGATAGACAACTGGAATTGGAGGACACTTAGGAGGTGAAGAAGAAACCAAGTGCAGTTGGAAACTCTAAGAAAACATGAAGGTGACCATAGAAACATTCCTGTTAATGAGCAATGTTATTTGAACTGGTAATCTTCTGTAATGAGGCAAGACTTACACTGGAGGGATTAAGACACCAACCTGGTCACATAATCTAATCTGCAATTAGTCCTGCCTCCATGGTGTGCTGGGGTAAAGGTGTAAGAGAAATTGTGGGGGTGGTCAACCAATGACTGTGGTCTAAATTGAGACCCATGACATGAGAGGTAGCTCATGCCAGACACTGTCTAGATGACCAGGAACAAGAGTCTGGATAACCCAGAGACTAAGTATAAAATCAAACATGATTGGCCAAATAAATAAATATAAAAACAATGTAATTATTCCTAATGATACTCTGCGATATTGGCAGACTAGTATGTAACATTATTATCAGGAGAGAGACTTCATGTGGGGAGTGATGGGAGCATATGCATAGACCAACTGCGAACATTAGGCAGAGCTAGAGGAATCCTGTAGAAGGCAAGGAAGGATTGTAGAATCCAAAAGGGTCAAGACATCACAAGTAAATGGACCACAGCATCAACTAAACAGGGTCCAGAGTGGTTCACGGAGACTCACGTGATAATCAGGGAGCCTGTATGGGTCTGAGTTATGTCCTCTGCATATAGATTATGGTTGTATACTTCGGTGTTCCTGTGGGACTCCTAACAGTGCAGGAAGTGGCTATTTCTGACTCTGTTGCTTGCTTTGGGGATCCTTTTCCTCCTAGTGGCTTGCCTTATTTTACCTTAATACAATTGGAAGTACCTAGCTTTATTATAACTTGACATGCCATGTATGATTGATGTAACTTGGAGGTCTGCCCTTTTCTGAAGGGAAAGGAGAAAAAGTGGATCTACCAGAGTGGGGATGGAGAGCATGAGAGGGAGAGAAGGAAGAGGAAATCACAGCTGGGATAAAATTACAAGGTAAGAATAATTTTTAAAAAAGAAAATTACAATCAATCAAGGTTATACTAGGGAACCCAGTCAAAAGAGGTACATGCACAACCACTCTCCCACAGAAGGCTCAGGGAAAATTTTGCAGAAGAAATGAAAAGATTGTAAGAGCTAAGGAATTACAGAGGTTTCTCTCGAATTGTGTCTATTAGTAATGCCACAAACTGCACTCAAAAAGTCTCACCTACATGACTGCATTAACAAGAACTGAACAAAGACAATAATAATAGATATGCTAAAATGTGTGGAGGAAAGCCCATGAGAGCTCAAGCCTACTCAAAGAACTATAGGCACCTAAGAAATGCTGAGAGCAGGAGAAATAGTCTTCCCCAGGGAAGAATACACTAATTTGTTATCCAGTACTAAATTGTCAAAAGTGAAATATAACAAGTAACACTAAATAAATTGAGCAGTTTGTATTTATGTATTTGGAAAATGTATTTATATGCATATATGTATGTAACAGCAATTAATGAAAAAAGATATAACAAATTTGAAAGAGAGCAGGGTGGCATCTCCTTAGAACAAATGGAGATCATCACAGAAAACCGTAACAAATTAAAACAGAGTCATATATCCCAGTCCTGACTAATACCACTATAATACAACTAAGGCTCATGGACCATTTCTGAAGAGGCAGATGGCAAGACTATAAGAGTCAAAGAAACAAGGACTTTACTGTGAGATTGTGTCTCCTAAAAGTATCAAAAGCTATACACATAGTCTCACCAACCTGACCACCTCAACAAGGATCTGAACAAGGATAGCAATGTTAGACATGTTTACATGGACAAGGAAAGTCCAAAAAGGTCTCAATTCTACACAAAGAAGTAAGGCAACAAATTCATTATAATAATATACTTATTATTGTTCATGCTCACATATATATTAAATGACTATTGATGTGGGAGGCACTCCTGGGCAAGGGGTCTTGAGCTGTATAAAAACGTAAGCTGAACAAGTCATGGAGAACTACTCCATGGTCTTTGCTTTAGCTCCTGTCTCCAGGTTCCTGGTTGAGTTCCTCCCTAGACTTCCCTGAATGATGTACTGTGATGTGGAAGTATATGCAAAATGCATCCCTCCAAGAACATATTTTTTAAAAGAAAGTAGTGATATAAATGCAATAAAGTTACAACAGAATGAAAAGTCAAAACATTACTCATTTTAAACTATAATTATTCTATTTAAAATCCACTAGATGAAATGGGCTAGCTCTATCACTCAGTTCAGTCATGCAGTAATCAGCTTTGATGCTATTCTCATTCTTCTTTTGTATAATTATAATTATTTTTTTTTGAAAATCAAAATCAAAATTTATACAAAATGCAAAACATTAAGAATAGATATAAAAAACCCATACAGTAATAAAACTTCTCTTTTCTCTAAAATACATGAAACATAAAAAATAAAATCTAAAGTTTCTCAAGCCAGGTTAGGCTCAGCTACAGGTAAAGCACAGTAGTTCACAGCTAATGCTCATAGATGCACTATGGCCACCACAAATATCTGCTAATCAACCCTTCTAGAATCAAGCCAGAAGTTTTGTTTTTGTTTTGGTGTGTGTGTGTGTGTGTGTGTGTGTGTGTGTGTGTGTGTGTGTGTGTGTGTTAAATTACTTTATTCAACCATCATCTTTCAATGAAAAAAGAATGTTTTTGCTTAAAGTTCACTAATGAGTGAGTACATCCCCTGCTTATCCTTAATCTGAGAAGCTTCTCTTAGTAATAATCAGTGGTGAAGAGAAGACAGAGACTGCAGCTGCTCAAAGCTCTGAGAAAAAGTAAGGGATGAGTGTTCAGGCTTAAGACACATTTATGCCACTCCCTCTAAAGCTCAGGGAATATTATGAAAGAGCAGAAATAATACAAGCTTGTAGGCATGATATAGTCACTGTAACCATGATCTCATAGCTTCTGCAGCTTCCTGCACTTAGAAAATATAAGAATTAGTCATCAATAGTTATGGATGAAGGCAGAGTTCGTAAGACTACATTCCTCTTGAACTATTGGCTACTGATATATCCCAGAAAATGGAGAGTCAATATCTTTAATATGAGTTATGTATGTACTGGTAAGTACTCCAGGCTCCAGTGGATATTCCAAGCCCCATGATTAGACAGAGCTTCTAGATAAACACACTGGGTCAAAAAAACAAAACAAATATACATGAATGTAGGTAAAGTATCTTAAAGAAAGAGAGACCTTAGAGGAAAATAAAAAAGATGATGATAATAATTAGAATTAAATATATGTGTTAAAATGTCAAAGAAAAAATTAATTAATGTACAATCAAGTCACAACCAAGGGTGTATGGATCACGTTCTCTGGAAAACTAAAGAAGAAATACAGTGTTTTGTGTAAATGAGTTATAGTCATGTTTATGGTATATTCACATATTTTTTCAACAGAAAGAACTTGCCATTAGAAAAATCTCATAACTTACTGCAGTAAATAAATTAGATCAGAAGAACAATATATTAAAATTTCCATTTTCAAAGATTATCATAGAAAACAAAAAATGTCTTCCTTCCCTAATGTCCTCACCTTAAAGATAAAGCAGTCCCAGAGGTGGTATTTTGCTGGTATCCCCTATATTGGGGACATATTTTCACCTTCCCTCAGGTTGAAAACTAATACATTTATGCTTAATTCTGAGCAAAGTGCTCTTGACTCATCCAGGATAAGTCAAATGCTAGGTCTAGCTTTAATTCTTGGTGGTCTCATAGCAACCAAAGAAAAGTTCAAATTTTTCCTGAGCATAAGCCTCAGCTACATATTCACAAACTGTTTTCTTACTCTTGCTGAGATAAAAACAATGGCCTAAAGGAACTTGGGGAGGAAAAGGTTTTAATTCATCTGACAGCTTACAGTTCTTTGTGTAGGAGTTCAGGGCAGAACTTAAGGAAGAAACATGGAGGCAGGAACTAACGCAAAGTCCTTGCAGCTGTGCTGCCTACATGTTTGCTTCCTCTTGCTTGCTTAGGTAAATGTTCTTTAACACCCCACCATCACCTGTTCAGTGGTGGCACTGCCTATAGAGGCCTAAAAACTCTCATATCAATCATTAATCAAAAGAATACCCTATAGACTTGCCTTTAGGACTGACTGAAGGAGGCATCTTCTCAACTGAAGTTCTCTCTACCCAGATCATCCCAGCTGTTACAAAAACATGATCAAGACAAAGCCCTTACAGGTGAGCTCTGTACAGAAGCAGTGGATCAGAATCTTCAAGGGATGCTCCTGAGTCTCTGCTTTAAGTAAAAATCTAAGGGGACTATGGTGTTTATGAAATGTGGAAAGCATTAACTTGAAACCTTGTGTAGTTAGAGTAGTTTTAGCTATAAATATTGAAAAATTAGTATGGGCTGGGTTGTAGATAGCTTATGTGTCAGAAGATCCAGAAGCAATCCCGGAAAGCTTCAGGTTATTTTTATTTTTTATTTATTTATTTATTTTTTGCTGATTTATAGCATACAGGAAGGAGAATCCTTTCTGTGTCTATTCTGTTATAGCAGATTTAGCATTACCCTAAGACTTGTTTGAGTTGTACATGTAGAGCACTCTCTAAAGACTAAGAAATTTTTCTCCATAATGCTCTAAAAAATCAGACCTTAGATTTTAATACTCCAATTTTATTCGTCTTTGAAGCAATCAATAGCAATACTGTGGGGTGTGAAACGAGGAATGAGATTGATAAAATTGGCTAGAAGTCATCAGTTCTAATTGATGAGTTATCAATGAGAATCAGCCATCAAGTATTTTAGGAGGTAAGTAAATGAATATGTAAACAATATTTGTTCTGCTCTACCAGACCATTTTCAACTGAGGTCAAGAATCATGTTGTATGTGTTTTCTATCTCTCACAGCAATTATAGAAGTTACTGAAAGTTTGATGGATATATGTGGTGGAAATCACAGAGCTATGGGACCTGAACTGCTGGAGACAACAAGTTTGACACTCTTATCCTTGCTCTTGCGTGTTCATCAAGATATAGTAGAGCACCATTCAACAGGCTTCTAAAACATGACTGAGGGGAAGTAGGGAGGTAGAAATTGTATTCAGGGAAAACCTCCTTGTTCAATAATTCTCCTACTGAACTTAACAATGCAAGCAAAAAAGTGCTGCCTAAAATGCTCAGGAGTAAAGATGTTGAATATCAGGCTCATCTCTGTTCTTTCTCTACTTTTTCTGAATCCTCTTGCTCTTGCCTCTGTAATAGATTTTATAATCACATATCCGTTAATTCGAAACTTTTTAAAAGGTAATCATAATAACTTGCTTAGATCTAATATTGCAGAGAAACATTTTATGGCCTTAGGATACATTTTCCTCAAGTTATTAAAGTCCAATTACATCATGTTTTCTACTAAGGAATGCCAAGTATGTAAGGAGCAATACAGCAGGCACTCTCACTCTCTCTTGAAAATAATTACATAGATCCTGCCTTGATGTCACAGATAAAGACTCTGTCCCCTGCCTTCTGTCCCTAATGGAATGGAAAGATATGATTTCTTGCCTAGGATTCCTCAGTAGTCCCAGAGAAGAAAAAATGGGACCAGAAAGTAAACTCTTTTTCCATGAGCTAATACACACAGCCTTCTTTGTAGAAATACCCAGCCTGTATTTTGTGCTTTTGATGAAAAAAAATATCATGTGTGGTTGACAACTAAATGAAATGAAACTCTTAAAGTTTTCAAACAACATACACTTGATTTATAACACAATTTTACCTTGAATCACTTGGACTACTAGAAATATTATTATGAGCAATAACAGATTTGTATATCATTATTACAATTATGAATATTATTATTTTTATACTTTGAGTATCCTAAAACTAATATTGTCTTCATAAAATTATGTTCAGTTGATCTTATTGTGACTTGGAGAAACTTTAACTTTTAAAGCTATCATGTAGAAGGTAGAAACAAAGATGCATTGGTACCCCATGGTACTGTTCACATCCACAATTTACCATATCTGTGACCCTGCATACTGCTATGGAGTAGTTAATCTGGGATTCAACAGATAACCTGTATTAAGTCATTTCATGTCTCAGAAGTCAACTTCAAACAAGAACTATATTCTTCATCTTGAAATCTACAGATTTATAGCCAGACAAGTGAAAAGAAGCATTCCTATAATGAGAAACAGGTCTTTTGTTACAAATTGGACCTAATAAAACATTTAACTCTCACCTCTCTAACAGTTGATGTTACATGTAACATGTCTCATTGTTTCCTCAATCAGAATAAATTTTGTGGCAAACTTTTCTTTAGTAAATGAAAGATCAGTTTACTTCCTTTCTATTAATTGTATGAGGTGTTTTCAACATTGTAAAACGGTTTAGGTTAGCTCTAATTAGATGCAGTTTCTACTGTTCTAGTGCAAATGAAGTAAGACCTAGGTGTTTTTGAGGAAGCAGTCTCCAAGATGCTGATGGTTTGGGATTTGCTTGAATAAAAGTGGAAAATCCTCTGAGAAACAAAAAGTCCATGGTCTTGGCTGAGCTTCATCCAGCCTCTCCATCTTGCCAGACCATTGAGATAACAGAGTATGCATATTTAAATGTGAAAGGTTTTTATGATTATTTAATAAAATGTGGATGAAGTAAGCAAATAATTGTTAAGAAGTAACATTTAATTTCCAAGAGTGCCCTGAGAGGCATATCATGGAGAGAAGCCATTTCAATTACTTGGAAATTCATTGTCAGAAACATTAAACTAATTCAGGCTACAGAAATGTATTCAACAGCACCATGAAGTAAATCCAAGTAGCTTTGGTGAGCAAATATGAATTATAGACACAGTATATAGTACACGGTTAGAAATCAGGAATTTGAAATCAAAGACAAAATAGTCACCTAATTATCTCCCAGCTTAGAATTTCACAACATCAAAGTGCATGGTGAAAAGATATTTGAGACATCCCCAAGGACAACTGGCTACCTTTAGATAATGTGTGTATTCAGCCATGGTGAGCTGATAGATTCTTGCAGATTTTAATTTCACATTTCACTGTTATTTAGCTTCCAATTTGGTCAGCTTTATTGCTCAAAATGTGAATGTTTTCTATTTACCAAATTGATATAATTAGAATAGTATATAAAAGTGGTTCCATTCTATTTTATCCTCAGTGTTTTAATGGAGGAAATAACAGGGTTCAACCTGACATAACTCAGTAGTCTTGCCTTCAGTTCTAGGCCATCCATAATCAACATTTCCATCAACTATAAGTTGGCTATAAATAATTTACTTCAAGACAAAGTAGTTGGTCTTATTGATATGTTTCCACTCTTAAGTGTCCTGCATCATATTTTTCAGTACTTAATATTAAGTATATTTTCTTAATCATTTTTATATGTGTATTTTAAATTGCTTTCCCTCATAACATCAGAAATTAAGTTTTATGGGAAATAAGAAAAGTCAAAGAATTAGTTTTATGCTACTATATCCTCTTAATTTTTCACATACAGAAAGTCTCAGAATACATTCTCGGGTAGCCTTGAAATTAACACTACCTAGCTTTACCTCCTAAGTTGTGATAATATAATAGTATAAGGCTATACCACCATGCTTGTCTTTGCATCTTTTAACCTTGCTTAAATGAATAGCTATGCAGTCTTACAAGACTCTCTCTCTTTCTCTCTCTCTCCTACCCTCCCCCCACTGTATTTTGTATGTAAATATATGTAAGAATTTGGAGAAAGGGACATAAAGTGGATCATGGGATAGAAAATGTGAAGGGTCACCTTGGTTAACAGAATTTTTGAGCATGTTCTGTTTGTCAGCATTTATATTTCGAAATAGAGCTGTCTCTACTAAAAATTAGAGATAGTAGCCTCTATTGGGTCTTTTATAAACCTCAACAGCAGAAAATTAAATTGGTTATTGTTTTTTTTTAAGTTTCATGGGGAGATAACTCTATAGAAAGTAAATGGAATATGTACCAGCTTGTTCTCATCTTGGAAACTTTGATGACTCTTTTATAGATTCTCTACAAAGTAATTAAAGTCCAATTAATTGGAAAAATATGCACAATGGGTATTCTAATATTATATCTTTAACCGAAGCAGCCTTTATTACCTTGATCATGTGGCTGAGCCAAGGCTACAAGTTTAAATCTTGAGCTCCCAAGCAAATATTTCAGAAAATATATTCCTGAACTTTTCTGATGACTAAATAAACTCTTATCCAACAGAGGGCTATTTCATCAGCTTTGGGAATATATGATAGTGCAGTTTGACTGGAAAGCATGCTGAACTCTT
This sequence comes from Sigmodon hispidus, assembly GCA_004025045.1. Classification (NCBI taxonomy): domain Eukaryota; kingdom Metazoa; phylum Chordata; class Mammalia; order Rodentia; family Cricetidae; genus Sigmodon; species Sigmodon hispidus. Next base: position 43,577 of record PVIH01002930.1, read on the forward strand.
ACTATGTAATGATTATGCCTATGAAATCATGCTGCCAAAGCTATGACATTCAATTGACAGGAGAAGCCAGGCATTGGCAGGAATCTAAAAGGAATACTTTTGTACACAAGTTATTGCCATGTCCTTCCTCTGTCTGCTGAGTCTGAACTTTAGTATATTTAGTTTTAGATATCCTCTCATTTTAAAATTTGTATAGCATATACATACACGTGCACACATCACACATCCATTTACCTGTGGAGGCCAGAAAAGGCCATCAGAGTTGCAGGGGTTTGTGAGACAACTAATATGAGTACTGAGACTCAGGTTCTCTACAAAAGCAGTAAACATTATTAATCACTGATTCGTTTTTCCATAAACTCAATTTTCATTCATATTATGCCCCTATCTTTTTGCCATTTATGTTCTATTTGTAAATAACAAAAGCTGATATTATAATTAATATCCTTATTAGTTATCATACTTCAGGTTTATACTCTTTTTATTCCTACAAGCATGTGGGTGGGTATCTATCTGCTCCATGCATCCATTGAAAATCTCTGTCTTCTATCACATAATATTACTTTAGCGAATAGCTCAAAGTTCCCATGAGAAGGTATACTTTAACTGCAAGTGACAAATTGTTTCCGTCCACAATTTATTGGTGGGAAAGTTGTTCATATTGGCTCTCTCACACAAAGATGTTCACACAGGGTAATGTTTCTGTCCTTAGAGAAAGAAGAAAAGGCTGGTGAATAGTTCATCAGTCTTTGCTGCATGTCCTAGTATGGAGCCTGTTTGGCAAATTCATTTTTCTAGTTTATTAAAGTTCTACACATTGACAGAAACTATAGAATAAATGGATAGAAAAATATATTGACAACAGATAAATGATAGATAATTACATGATATATATTATATAGAAAGATGATGGGTGAAAGATAGATAGGTAGGTAGGTAAGTAGATAGATAGACAGACAGACAGACAGACAGACATAAATAAATAAACTTATAGGTGATAGATAATTTATTTAAATCAATATTTATGCAAATATGAGAGGTTAAAACAATTGCAGTTGTTTTATTGTTGATAAATGATATAAAGAAGAGGCTCCATAGAAAACTGGGAGGAAGAGGATTAACTCAAATGTTGTGCTATAGTCTCAAAATGCAAGTTATACTACATGTATGTATTAGTCTCTAAAGAAAAAAATAAAAGAGTGAACATATACATTATATATGGGATTTACTATGCAAGAATATAACAGTTAATTTTGGTTGTCAACTTGGCTATATCTGGACTTATTTAAAACACAAACATTTAGGCACTCCTGTGATATATGCTTTGAACTACTTGAAGTAAAAATCCATCCTAAATTTTGGCCAGTCTTTCTGGTAGAATAGGAGAGTGATACATATCTATCACAGAAACCAAAGATAACAAATTCTGAGTTCTGATATCTAAGATCAGGAAATGGTATCTCAGCTCCAAAGAAATCAGTTATGCTTCCTCTGTCTTGTTGTTCTATAGGACAATTGTTGGACTGGGTGTGCCCTCACAAAATGAAAACCGACCTTCTCTGTGGTAGAATGTTTTCTGTATGATGTAAATAAAAAACTGTTTGGGCCCATGCACGGCACCTTAGAAGTGGGTGGAGAATCAGAGGCAGCCAGATAGGAAAAGAAGGGTGGAGTTAGTCACTCGATCCATCCCCCAAAGAAGAAGCATGTAGGAATCCAAGTGAGTCACGGGCTGTGGCCCACGTGGTGGAAGATTAATGGAAATGGGTTGAATTAAGATGAAAGAGCTAGCTAGTAATGTGCTTAAGACATGGGCCAAACAGTGTAAAGGATATAAGCATGTGATTCATTTCTTTAGGGGACAAAAGCCGCAGGCAAGAACCAGGTTCCAACTGCCACTGCGGGCCGCTCCAGGTACGAACCTCCTGGACCCAAAATGGGCTGGGAAAAACATACTACAACACTTCTCACTCTGGGATACAAAGATTACTCCTACAGGAACACCGTCACAGGCACATCCAGAATAATACTTTGCCATCTATCCCTTATCCTGGTAGACATTTAAATTGACCATCATGCCACTACCTTTTTTCAACATAAAATATTTAATTAAAAGGGGATAATCCAAATTTCCTTTCTTTGACTTTTCTTCTTCTTCTTCTCCTCCTCCTCCTTCTTCTTAAGAGGGCTATATAGATTCATCAATCAGAATATGGCAGTCAGCCAAAGCATTAGCATATACGTTAGGACATACAATTAGAAACATCCACCATTATCTCAGTTTTAATATGATGAACCTGAGATCCTATAAGGGACTGGACATACACAGATGCAGTTCCCACAGCTTTCATATTTGCTCACACAATGCATCCCAGTACATCAAACTAAGCTCTTCCTTCAACAAACAAATCACTGTGTCCATTTGTATAATTTTTCTTAATTATTTTCTTTTTTTGTATTTTCCTTCCTCCTTATATATTTATCTCTAAACAAAAAACACATAACCTTCTCTGTATCCTCATTCATATCTCATATGAGCAAAATTTGTGTAAGCAATAGATTGGGTATCAAGAGTAGGTTATTTTGTAAAAGTGTTAGAAATAACAATACAGAACCACTGATATTAATTCTAAAGTCTTACCAAAGTCCAGAATCCCCACACATTTTCCATTAGAAGTGGTTTTCTTGAAGAAATAATTTAGTTAAGCAATTTGTTTTTCCACCTTATTGGCTTCATTTTGCCATTATATCTAATGTGCATCATTTTAAGAGTCTGATGTTCCATTATTTTCATTACAAGTGTGTAGTAATTCAGCTGTATTATTGTTAGCTATGGTCCTTGCTACCTTAGAAATCTGGTAGCTATATAAAACATTATTTTCCTGAAAAATATGCTATCGATTGCAGAACCATCTCAGACAATACCTTCCCATTTTCTTAAGAAAGAAAATAACAGGTTTCTAGGTGTTTCTTTATTCTTTGCATACCTTCATTTGTGAACAACTTTTTAAAACAAGATTTAAACAAATTTTCTATTTTCCTAAAGGATAATATATATATATAATATATATTATTGTCTTCTTTCATTGTCTCACTTTTTATTAAAAAATATCTCATTCTTAATCTATGGAAATCCTTCTCTCCTCATTCCATTCTGTAATATTTAGTTTCTGGCCAAATCTAGCCCCAAAGTCTGGACACATGTGCAGCTGCTTAGCTCCCCCAAAATGACTCAGATACTTGAATTTCCCATCTGGCTATGAGCTAGCTTACCATAGGACAAAACAGTTTATTTATTATGCAATGGTTATTTCACACTGTACAGAAAGACATCCTACATCACTTCCCCTTCTCTGTCTAATCAAAAAGGAAGGTTTCAATTTCAACATAGCAAAATAACATAAAACAAAACGTCTATCAAACAAGAACTAGAGTTGCAATACCTAGTCAAACTGTATTTAACAAAATTAAGGAAAATATTCTATCATCTACCTTTTCCTTACAAGTCCAAAGTTTCACATCTAGTTTGCTTTTTATTATCACAAAAAATATAATTATCTATTCTTCAACTCCATCAAAGATCACAGAAACTTATATTACTCTAGTAAGGAAGGGCATTATAAGCCACTTCTAAGTTCTAGAAATGATAAAGACATCTAGCTACCTGGACAGTCACCGAAGCTTCTCTATAATGTTGAAGCACCCATCTTTAGCCTAAAGGCTTACAGTCTCTAGCATACATTTCAGTGAAGCAGAAAATTTGAAGGACTGCTCTGCCCATTTCTGCCATAGTTCATCTTTGTTCTCCCTTTGTCCTGCACAATGTCTGGCAGTTTACTCAGCAAAGCAGGAACCTGAAGGATCATCTAAGCTTGTTCTGCTGAAGTTCAGAGGTCACTTTCTTATGTGTCCTGCATATCTAGTTTATACAGTATACTGTCAGCCAATCAAGGCAATAACAGTTTCTAGTTCAGTGGCTAAATTTTGTTACAAAGAAAGTAAACTTCACATGGAGTTTCTCTGATGCCCATCATCCCTTTGAAGTGGATTGGTGCTGCCAGGGCATGGCTAGGATTTTACTGTCCAGAAAAGTCTATGTTCTTAAAATATTTCTAATTCCATATTCTGTAGATCTTTGAAGTATTTGAAATTTATCTATCTAATTGAAATATATCTTTGTATACTTAAAAATATTTTAATAAACAAGATTATAAATTTGATTATCATAAATGATTATTAATCTGAATTTCGTAATTATACATTACAATTTTTAATTAGTTATATAAAAACTATACCTTAAACAATAATAGAAATATACATACAGTATAACAAAACTAAATTTGTATCTATAAACCAAAATCCATTTCAATGTAAAGTATTTAAGACAAGTAGTTGCTTTTTAAAAGTACATTCAATAATCTACAATTTTGTCCTATTTTACCTGTATCCCTTTTTTCCACTAGAAAGAGATTATTACCATTAAACATTTGTTATGAAAGTAAACATTTATAAACAATATTTTGGGAATATGGGTATAGCTTTTCATTACTACATCTTGCTGATTGGTGACACTGTCAATTTTATGGGATTCTGAGCCTGGAACTTCTCAGTTGGCAGCCTCAAAGTTGATGTGGCCATCTCGTTCCCCTAGAGATTTTTCAAGGGGTCTTCCTTGATCACATCTTATTTTGTTAAACTGGGAATAAATCCACAGCCTCTCATTTTCTGTAAAAATAAAAAAGAACATCTCTTTGCCAAAATAATATATCTTTTGACTTCAATTTTAAAATAAACTCATTTACAAAATATATAGGTTGGATTAATCTAGCAGTATTTATAATCAAAAGTCTTTTAGCAGTTTTATTACTTTCTTTGCTGTTATAAAACTTCAAGTCAAGACAATAACAGTAGTCTAGGTTGGCAGCCATGCTCTTTTAGTGTCTGTATAACTTCTGACCAAGATCTTCTTGCTTTCATGGTTTCCACTGAATAGTGGACTTTTTTGGGGGGGGGTCAAATCTATTTGGTGTCCTGTAAGCTTCTTATAACTTTATAGGCATTTCCTTCTTTTAGTTGGGAAAGTTTCTTCTATGATGTTATTGAATACATTATCTGTGCCTTTGAGCTGGTATTCTTTGTTCTCCTTCTATTCCTATTATTCTCTTTTCATGGTGTCCCAGATTTCCTGAACATTGTGTGTAATGACTTTTTTGATTTTAGTGTTTTCTTTGACTGATGTATCTATTTCTGCTACTGAGTCTTCCACTCCAGAGAATCTCTCTTCCATCTCTTGGATTCTGTTGGTTATGCTTGTATCTGTAGTTCCAGCTCTTTTCTTCAGATTTTCTATTTCCATCTTTGCCTCATTTAGTACCTTTTTTATTCAATTTTTAGTTCCTAGAATGTTCCTTTCATTTTTTGGTTTACCTTTTCTTAGTTTCCTTTCAAGGATTTGTTTAATCTCTTCTCTTTTTTTGTTTATATTTTCTTCCATTTCTTTAAAAAAAATTATATCCTCTTTGAAGGCTTCAATAAACCTCATAAGGTGTTTTTGGTGTTGTTTCCTTCTGTTTCCTCTTCATTGCTCTGTTCAGGTCTTGTAGTTGTAGAACTACCAGTTTCTTCTGGTGTTGCCTTGTTGCTTTTTATATTATTATATATATTTTTGCACTGACGTCTGCCCATTACTTCAGTGGTTCATGATTTGGTAGCTCCTAGTCAGTTGTGGCAAGAGGACTTGTGTGTCTCCTGTCTCCTCTGAGAAGGGAGTCTGCTTGTTCTCTGACTCTGCTCTGGACAGGGGTCTAAATTTCAAATCCCTAGTCCTTCTCTGATGATGCAGTTTGCCCTAGAGTTGGGGCCTGGCTGTGTAAGGTCCCCTCTTTTAGGTGTGGCTGGAGGAGCCCCTCACAGTCAAACCCTAGATCCTGTCTGCTACAGAGAACTGATTTCAGACTCTAGGGATTGACCCTGGTCCCAGAGAGGGACTCTCCAGATGGGTGATCGAGGTGCTGGAATCTGTTCACTTCTGACTCTGCTCTGGACAGGGGTCTGAATTTCTTAAGTGTATCTTTTATCTCTTATCTTTTTCAGGTTCTGTCCACATCTTTTATCTGCCAGGGTATGGCTAGGATTAAAGGCTTGGCTATGGCAGCTGGTTCCTCTTAGCTTCCTCTATTTCTCTCTCTTTCTGATCATACCTTTAATCTGCCAAGTTATGGCTAACATTAAAGACTTGGCTGGAGCAGCTGACTGGCTTTACCCTGCTCTTAGTCTAGCCTTATAGAGAGTTTAGCTTTTTGGCAGAGGTACCAGCAAGAGCCACAATTACCACTCTAGGGAATGTTATGGTCTGCAGTGCTACCAAGTAGATTACCACAGCCCACTGCTCATGAACTCCATTATAGTATTTACAGCAGGGCCTCTTAAAAGACTCACAAATGTTTTGCTACTAACACCACATTAGGAAGCATCTATTAAATGAACCTTGCTTCTGCTTGCTGTCAGCAAACAGAGTTCTTTCACAAAAATTCTGCCAGAAGACATTTTTCACTGTCCAGAAAAGTTTAACTTCTTAAAAGATTTCAAATGCCATATATTGTAGGTCTTTGAAGCCTTCTTTGAATCTGTTCACTTTTTGCCTGTAAGAGCAGTGACTTAAATCTGTCACATGCAGCTTGTTACATCAAGGCTCCTATGAGCCTTCAGAAACCAGCCCTGTTTGGCTTGAGCTGATACAGCAATCCTGCCATTTTTTAACTCAAGGGTAAACTGCATGGTATGCCACAGAGTCTTTGTACTATGCTGTCTCTATCCACAACGCACCTGAAAGATACAACTTAGAAGCTGTTTTTGGCTTTGTTTCCATGCTCTAGAACATTTTTTAAACTTTCTCAAGCTATCTGTGGGTGTATGTGACCCACATTTAAGTGCTATTTGTAGTAATTAGTTTCTGGCCAAGGCTAGTTCCAAGGTCTGGACCCACATACAGCTACTTAACCTCCAAAAATGTCTCAGATGCTAATATTTATTACATGCTCCTTGACCTATGGCTCAGGCATATTGCTATCTAACTTTTGCATCTTAACTCAATTCATTTCTGTTAATCTGTCTTGTCAACTGGCTCATGGCTTTCCTGTGTTTCTTTTACATATTGATTCTTGGGCAGCAGAATGACATATCTTTTGGCCGCACCTTACAACATCTTTCTTCTGACTCTGCTCTCCTTCCCCTTTATCTATGCTTGAGTTTCCCATCTACCTACAAGCTAGTTTGCCAGAGGCCAAAACAGTTAATTTATTAGCCAATGGTATTTTATAGTATACAGAAAGGCATCCCACATTACCATTCTTCATGGTATAAAGAACTTACTTATAATTTTTGTTCTTTACAACCTTTGGAAGTGCAGATAGCCTCTCTGAAGAGCTTTATTCACCTCTACTTTTGCCATTAGTTTTGTGCCAAAGCCTTGTGTTACAGAATAGTTGTTAAAAAATAAATTAGATTCTGGTGCCCTATTATTGAACACTGAGTAGATACTCCACAGATGTACTCTTCCAGAAAAGATTTCTTCTATATAATAACTTATAACAAGCTTAGTGCTTAAATCTTTACACAATTACTAACTTGATGTTTCTGTAAATCAGGCTTTGATCATGACATCTCTGTATCCTTTACTTAAGGGTCTCTAAGAAGGTATAATTAAGATGAAAGTCAGTACAATCAGCCCCATCTGAAGGGTGATGGGTGAATAACCAATATCCAACAGAATCAGTGCTCTGTTGGATTGGTAGTATAAGTACCATACTTGATGTTGGCCAAAATAATAAGAAGGAATGAGAGACCAAGTTCCTAGTTTGCTGTTATAAAGAGACTGTGCTCTTTTTATTTGGACCTTCCACTATGGCAACATGTAATATGACAGTCAGCAAGGGTGATAGTCAGTAGAAAACTTCTAGAAAACATGGAGGTTTGACACTCTTGAAATGAGTCATTATCATGTTACTACTTAGTAAGAAGAGTCACTAGGCTTGACAGAACAAAAATTGAAGGATAGCACAGAGCATGAGGATAGAAAGTGAGGATGAAAAAGGGCTCTCTTAGAAACTAAACACATAAATTCTCAACTGTATTCTTCCCAAGGATATTATAGAACTATATCTGTCTCTATTAGTATCTCTTTGCCTCCCTTATTTCCTCTATCTCAACCCATGTATTTAAATATAAATATATATATTATTAAAGATAATATTTAATTTTGCATTTTATAATTTGTATAAAAATGAAAGTTATACAAGAACAAAGCTAGCAAAAAGTTATATATATGTAACAATATATGCCTATAAACACACATTAGGAAGTGTTTAAAAATATATATTTATATTTTCTTGTTACATAAGAACCCACAGCTCAGACGTTTATATTGGTTTTTCCACTAAATCTTTTACATGAAAACAAAAGAGGTATTGAGATTGTAGGCTTTGCAAACAAGCTTAATAATTCTCTCTGTATGATATAATAATCAGACAGTGGAAATCCAAGAGAAATAAAGTCACCAAGCTAGTCAGTCAATCAGAAAATCATATACTAAATCATCAACTAATCAATCAATATCTATTCTGTGCTTTCTGTTTTCAAAGTCTTTGCTGGTTACCAAAATCCCAAGACTGAGGACAGTGGTAGAAAGACACAAGAATTAAAAAGGAGCTTGAAAAATTGAAGTTGAGAATTAATTTAGTTCCCAATTATTCTGATATATAAACAAATGCTAAAGCATACTCCTTCGGGGCAGGAGGAATTGAAGAACAGGTTGCTTCAGGGAAAGGGATGGAGGAAAACATGCCAGAAAACTGATAGGATGCAGGGAGAGAGGGCACTGCAAGGAGACCATAGGGACCTAGTGACTCTAATTAGGGAAGCTGGACAGGCATTTGGTTATCTCTGAGACCCAACGTATGGAAATAAGACACAAGCATGCATAGTTAGAATACAGAGTGGCCTGGGACCAGAAAATATGATTAGATCACATACAAATCATTTAAGTTCAGAAGGTTAATGCTAGAGGGACTAGATTCATTCAGCAATGCATAATTTAACCAATATGAATAAAAACAACAAGATAGAATAATTGGCTATGGAATTCTTTTTTTAATCTTTTTCTTCTTTTCTTTGATTTTGCTTTTCAATGCAAGTTTTGGAGAGCTTTTTAATTTTAAGATTCTGGAAAAACAAATACAATTATGGATGTATACAGAATTTATTTTCTTAAACAATTTAAGGCAAAATGTGCATTGCTCTTCTAAAAGGAAGTAAAAAATTTAGTCTTCAACATTTACATATTTTGTTAATGTTAGTTGTGGATTCATAATTTATTCCAATTCAAGTGAAAAATTTAAAGTGTAAATAATAGCATTAATTTTGAATATAAATAGTATTTAACAGGCACGATTGTACATTAAATTCTCGATTGAAAGCTTAGAGACTGCACACTCTATTGGACTGTCATCTACATTAGAAGGATTTAGTTACTTTGCATAAAGATTTTCAGTGGTTATTTCACAGTTAGTGAGCTCCCAATAACTCAGGCCAGCCATCTCTCTGTGTCTCTTCCTCATAATCCTGATCCCTTTGTTTTTATACTCTCTCCTCCTTCTCTTCAGCTGCACCAGGACCTTGACCTGGTTCTTAGCTATGGATCTCTGCTTTTGCCTCCATCAGATGCTGGATGAAGGTTCTATAATGACAATTAGGGTAGCCATTCATTTGATTACAGGGAAATTCCTGTTTAGGTAACCTCTCCACTATTGCTTGGAGTCCTAGCCAGGAACATCTTGTGGGTTCTTGGATATTTTTCTAGTGCCAGGTTTCTCTCTAACCCCTCAAAGATTCCCTCTATCAAGATGTCTATTTCTTAGTTCTCCTTCTCCATTGCTCCTCCCACACAACCAACTAATTATCTCATGATTTCTTTCCACCTCCCCTTGATAGTTCTTCCATGTGATCACAATTTACTCAGGAGATCTCTATTCCCCCTTCCCTATTTCCTTATCCCAATGGATCTTTGGATGTCTTTTATAAGATGTCCAAGTTCTTCCTGTTACCTAGAAGATCAAAGTTTGTGAATTATAGCCAGGTTATCCTTATCTTTATATCTAAAATCCACTTATGAGTGAGTACAGACCATGTCTATCTTTCTGGGTCTGTGTTACTGTGCTCAGCATGATACTCTCCAGATCCATTTATATGCCTGAATATTTCCGATTTTTTTTTTTTTTTTTGCTACAGACTAGTATTCCATTGTATCAATGTACCACAATTTTTAATCCATTCTTCAGTTGATGGACATCTAGGCTGTTTCCACCTTTTGGCTATTATGAATAATGCTGCTATTAACATAGTTGAGCTGAAGTCCTTGTGGTAAGCCTGTGCATTCTTTGGGTATATGCTCAATAGGGGTATTTCTGGATCATTGGGTAGGTTTATTCCCAGTTTTCTGAGAAACCACCATACTGATTTCCAAAGGGGCTATACACATTTACATTTTTACCAGCAGTAAAAGAGTATTCACCTTGTTCCACCTCCCCTCCAGCATAAGTTGTCATTTATGTTTTTGATCTTAGCCATTCTGACAGGCATAAGATTATCACAGAATTGTTTTGATTTGCATTTCTCTGATGAGTAAGAATGTTGAGCAATTATTTAAGTGTCTTTCTGTCATGTGAATTTGGTTTTTTTGTGGACAATTCCCTATTTAGCTCTGAACCGATTTTTAAATTGGATTATTTGTGGGTTTTCCCACTCGTTTCTTAGGTCCTCTATATTTTTTTTAGAGATCAGTTCTCCGTAAGATGTAGGTTAGTGAAGATCTTTTTGAATTCTTTAGGCTGCCATTTTCTCTTATTGACCATGTCCTTTGCCTTACAGAAGCTGCTAAATTTCAGGAGATCCCATTTATTAATTGCTGTTCTTAGTGTATGTTCTACTGGTGTTATATTTAGAGAGTAGTCACTTGTGCCAATGTGTTCAAGGGGATTTCCTACTTTCTTTTCTATTAACTTGAATGTAACTGGGTTTATCTTGAGGTCTATGGTCCACTTGGACTTAAGTTTTGTGAAGGATGCTAGATATGGATCTATTTGCATTCTTCTATATACCATCCTAGAGTTATGTCAGCATCATTTGTTGAAAATTTTATCTTTTTTCCCATTGTTATTTTTTGACCACTGCTGAAAATCAAGTGTTCATAGGTGTATGGATTAATGTTGGGTTGTTTTGTTTAATTCCATTGATCCACAAGTTTCTTTTTATGCCACTACCAAGCTTTTTTTAAAAAAGAAAAAACTGTAGCTCTATAGTATAGCTTGAGATCAGGGATGGAGATCCAGTTAGTGGAGCCTCTTGGAGTAGGACCAGAGTTTATTCCTGGTGCATGAATTGGCTTTTTTGAGCCCATTATTTACAAAGAAACACCTTACTCAGCCTTGGTACTGAGAGATGGGACTTGAGCCCACTTCAACTGGATATGCCAGAAGGAAGTGATTCACCTTAAGATTTTGTTTTTTATGAATAAAGTCTCATTTTTTTATCCATGTATCCCCTTGTTCAAACTCTCTTCCCCCACCTGCCCCTCCCTCTCTGGGAATTGATGGAAGCTGAGGTGGGGAGGCTGAGGTAGCAAGGGGAGGAGAGAGAGTAGTAGAGGGCATGAGAAAAATTTTTTTAAATAAAAAAGTTGCTAAAAAAAAAAGAAAGTTTAAAGATGGCCAATATGCTAACATTTTTTTTAATATCCAGATTGTGTGATTTTTATTTATTTTTTTATTCTTTTGAAATAAAATTCTTTTTCCCCCTTGTATATCCTTATTCAAGGTCCCTTCCCCCTGCCACCACATCAGGTCTCTCTTCTCCACAACTCCCCATCCTCCCTCTGCTCCCCCCCCACCCCACCCCCGCAGGCAGCAGGCTGTCCCAAGGTCCCACTGTCTCAATATTGCTTAGTTTAGCCTTTACTACTGGCAGATCCAGTTTTCTCCCAACCTCAAGATTAAGTCAGGTGTTCCTCTAGGGAGAGTGGGATCCAAAGAGTCCAAGGTTTTTCTGATCCCAAGCTGTCCAGTGGTTGTGGTTTGCTGCTTGGGCATGCTTTGCTTTTTTCTTGTTTGGTTGTTTAGAGTCCACTAATGAGTGAGTACATCCCCTGCTTATCTCTCTGGGTTTGTGATACCTCACTCAGAAGGATATTCTCCAAATCCATCCATTTGCATGTAAATTTTAGGATATGATTTTTTCTTACTGCTGAGTAGTACTCCATTGTGTAGATGTACCACACTTTGTTAATTCCATTCTTCAGTGGAGGGGCATCTAAGTTGTTTCCAGGTTCTTGCTTTTACAAATAATGCTGCTGTGGACATAGTTGAGCTAATACTTTTGGAGTGCGACTGTGCACCTTTAGGATATATACCCAGAAGTGGTATTGCTGGGTCCTTGGGGAGATTGATTCTCAATTTTCTGTGAACCTGCCATACTGCATTTCAAAGTGGCTGAACAAGCTTACACTCCCACCAACAATGGAGGAGTGTTCCCTTTGCTCTGCATCCTCTCCAGCATAGGCTGTCATCTGTGTCTTTTATCTTAGCCAATCTAAGATAAAAGTATCTCAAAGTTGTTTTGATTTGCATTTCTCTGATGGCTAAAGATGATGAGCACTTTTTCCAGTGCTTTTCAGCCATTCATATTTCTTCCCCTGAGAATTCCCTTTTTAGATCTGAACCCCATTTTTGATTGGGTTATTCAAGGTTTTGGACTCTAGATTTTTGAGTTCTTAAACGTTTATGTTTATCTGTATCAGTTACAGTTTTGCTACTGTGTTCAAACACCTGATAAAAGACTTAAGGAAGTAGGCATGCATGTTCATTCACAGTTTAGAATGATTCACTCATCATGATTGGGAAGGTATGGCAAAGCAGTTCTGATGGAAAAATGTAGAGTGAAGCAAGATACAGTCAAGAACAAGATACTTTTGCATGCCTACACCCAGTGACCTACTTCCTAAAGCTAAGCTTCCCAATCTACACTTCAGGGAAACATCTAAGAGAGTGTGACAGAATGGAGACTAAGCTTTCAAACCATGTGCCTATGAGATGAGTAATATCTCATATTTAAACCATGACACCATTCCAAAATTGAATAAGATGACATCAAATATTTAATAACAAAGTAAACCAAAACCAGTAATCTACTCCTACTTATATGTGTAATTGAAATGCATACATATGCTCACACAAAAGCATGCAATAGTGTGTCGAAAGCAATTCAATTCATAACAATCTGAACAGCACATTATCTAAATGTCTAGCATTGATAGAAAGCAGAGATGAATTGAGCAGCAGTCATATGATGAAATTTTATCATTAGTAGAATGAATGAGGACAGTTTTACTAGCAAGTGTCCTAAGGCATGACTGGCTGAACGCTGTACAAAAAGATCTAAGCTGTGGAATCCTACACATGCAAAACACAAAACTAGGCAAAACAAAAGATAATATTGGTAGTCAGAACAGAATACTTCTTATACTATATATTATTTTTCATTAAAACACAATTGCATCATTTCCTTTTTTTCCCCTCCAAACCCTTCCATATACCCCCTCCAACTTTCTCTCATATGTGACCTTTAAAATTGTTATTTTTATATGCATTTATGTTAATAACAGGAAGTTGTGGTAGGAATGTTCTCTGTGTACTGTGAATAAAGAACTGTTTTGGCCTGTGTAGAGCACCGTAGAAGTGGGTGGAGCATCAGAGGCAGCCAGGTAGGAAGAAGGGGTGGGGTTTACTAGTTGCTATCCGTCCCCCGAAGAAGAAGCATGTAGGAATTCAGGTGAGCCACGGGCTGCAAGCCACGTGGTGAGTAGATTCATGGAAATGGATTGATTTAAGATGAAAGAGCTAGCTAGTAATGTGCATAAGACATGGGCCAAACAGTGAAAAGTATATAAAGTGTCTGTCTGATTCATTTCTTTTAGGGGACAAAAGCCGCGGCGCGCAGACCAGGTTCCAAACCACCGGCGCCACAAGTGCACCAGGCACAAACCTCCAGACCCAACAAGGGTTGGGAAAAACCTACTACAACAGGGAGTTATTTAAATGTTCTTGTATCTGTTGAGACTTGCTTTCTGACAGAGTATGTGCTCAGTTTTGGAGAATGTTCCATGAGATGCTGAGCAAACGTATATTCTTTTGTGTCTAGGTAAGAAGTTCTATATATATCTTTCATGTCCATTTGATTCAGAACATCAGAAAACTCAGTTATTTCTTCATTTAGTGTATGTCTGGGCCACCTGTCTAATGGTGAAACTGGGACATTGAAGTTTCTCACTATCAATGTGTGAGGGTCAATGTGTGATTTAAGGTTTTATAATGTTTTTTAATAAATGTGGGTGTCCTTGCATTTGAAAATAAATGTTGGATTTTTTTCTGTTAGTAGTATCAAGTGTCCTTCCTCATGTCTTTTGATTAATTTTGGTTTGATTTATTTTGTTAGATCTTAGAAAAGCTGCATTATCTTGCTTCTTGAGGCCATTTGCTTGAGAAATCTTCTTTTAACCTTTTACTCCAAGGTAATGTTTAAATTTGATGTTGGGGTGCTTCTTTTAAGCAGCACAAGGATGGATTTTTTTTTAATTATTGTACTAGCCTGTGTCTTTACTAGGGAAGTCAGTTCATTGATATTGATAAAAATTAATGGCCAATGAGTGTTAAATCCTGTTATTTTGTTATTGGTTTTTGTGGTGGTAGTTTTTGTGTATTTTCCTTCTTTGGGTTATGCTGGCATGAGATTATTTATTGCCTTGTTTGTTATCTTGGGTTTAATTAACCTCTTTGGGTTGGAGTTTTCCTCTTAATAACCTCTGTAGAGCTGGATTTGTGAAAACTGTTTAAATTTGACTTTATAATGGAATAAATTTTTTCATTCATTGTGATTGAAAACTTTGTTGACTATGGTAATCTGGGTTGGCATCTCTGGTCTCTTAAAGTCTATAACACTTCTGTCTAGACCCTTCTGGCTTTGAGACATCAGTTGTAATTCTAATAGGTCTACTTTATATGTTATTTGGCTTTTTCGCTAGAAGATTTTTAACATTTTCTTTATTCTGTGTGTTTAGTGTTTTAACTATTGTGTGGTGAGGAGTTTTCTTTTCTGGTTCAATCTATTTAGTGTTCTGTAAGCTTCTTGTACATTTATAGGCATGTTCCTCTTTAAGTTAAAATTTTTTTCTTCTCTGATTATGCTAAAAATATTTCCTTTTTATTGCTTCTTGAAAATTAGTATCAAACATTATATAAAAAGCAAAACATTTAGAATAGATAACAAAAAAATACAGCAATAAAGCTACTTTTTTCTCTAGAATACATGAAACATAAAAAATAGAATCTAAAGCTTCTCAGGCCAGGTTAGGCTCAGCTACAGATAAAGAAAGCACAGTAGGTCACAGATAATGACCATGGATAAACTATAGTCACCACAAATTTTTATCAAACAACCCTTCTACAGTCAAACCAGAAGTTTTGTTTTGTGTCTGTGTGTGAGTGAGAGAGAGAGAGAAAGAGAGAGAGAGAGAGAGACAGAGAGAGAGAGAGAGAGAGAGAGAGAGAGAGAGAGAGAGAGAGAATGTGTTTGTATGTTTTAAAGACATTTTCTGTGCCTTTAAACATTAAACTCAAAGTTCTTTAAAAAGTACTTTGAATATCTTCTCCTTATATTCTTACTATTAGGTTTGTTTCTTTTAATAGTATCCAAAATTTTCTGAGTTTTTTGGGTCAGGAACTTTTTAGATTTAGCACTTTCTTTGACTGATGTATCTATTTTTTATCGTGTCTTCAATGTCTGAATTCTCTTCTGTTGAGGCTTGCATCTGTAATTCCAGTTCTCTTACCTAGATAAATTCCTTAGTTTGTGTTTTCTTTATTGTTTTTAAATTTTTTGGTTTTTGTTTTCTTTTGTTTTTCTGTTTTTTGTTTTTTGTTTGTTTTTTTGCTTTCTTGGCATTTCTTAAGAAGTTTATTAAATTTTCTTTTGTTTCTCTTTTCCTTTATTTCTTTAAGGAATTTATTCAGTTCTTCCTTAAGGACATCTATCATCTTCATAAAGGTGATTTTAAGGTCATTTTCATGTGCCTCATCTATGCTGGAATATTTAGGATTTGCTATAATGCAGAGGCTAGGCTCTGATGGTGACATAATTGTGTTCTTATGGTGGTGTTGAGCCATTTGAATTAGAGTCGAGTTGGATTTTTGGGTTTTCTTCCTTGGTTTTTCTTTCCTCTCTGGTCTTCTAGCTAGAGTAGCCTCTGCTTGAGTAGAAAGTCTCTGTCTGATCACAGGGCTGGATTTCTGATGACCTGGATAGCCTCTAATATACAAGGAGTTGGCCTCTCAGCATAGGGGCTAGAGCTCTTTTGATGTGCATGGCCACTGATCTGGGCAGTCATCCTCTGGGACTGAAGATGTTGGACTGACTTTGGGTGCATAAGGAAGCTTCTGCCTGGTTTCAGGAAGCCAGCCTGGCCTCTGGGGTTCAGGATGCTGGCCTGGTCTCAGGTGGATCAGAAAGCTTCTGCTAGAGGTGAGAATCAAGATATAGTCACAAGGAGATGAGTGGAGGCCCTTTTAAAGGCAAAAACAACATCCTGGTATCTCACTTTGCAGCTTCATGTTTGCATAAGCAGTCAGTTTAGGAGAAGCTAAGATAAGCAGCTAGCTGGAGGGGAAGCTTTACACAAGCAGGTGGTTTAGCAGAAGCTAAGATAAGTTAGTTGAGGCATCTTGACCTTGGGTTCCTAGAATAGAGATGGGTAATTTTTCATGGGATTCTCCATCAAAGAGATAAATTTCTAGTTAAGCTTTAAATGGCCACAGCAAGACTACAGAATAAAGGAAACTCTGCAGTGTTTTGCTCTGTCATAAAAATCACAAAGCTCATCATTTCAGGTGAAAAAAAACACTTATCTAAAAAATGATTTTCCCCTATTGATGTTAAAAATAATTTCAGAATAATAAGTAGTAGCCTCATAAAATCAAAACCTGGGGGTTGGAAAATATAAACATATTATCAAGACAGATCACTGCAGATCATCTTAAATGACCAAGAATCTCCACATAAGTGAACTTGAGCACTTTCATAAGACAAGAGGCACATAAAATTTAGTTCTTGGAAAAAATTTAAATTAAGTAAAGAAAGTTTAATTATAGTAATGAATACAAAATGTACTTAGAGATACATGTCACATAAAATGGTATCCCCTGGGTCAGAGAATTTTTCTTGTATTTACTTGCATTTTTCAAGTATTTTAATCAACTATCTCTGTAGGTTTTTTTTCTAGAAACATATTCAAGTCTGGACTATTCAGAACCAGTCATCCACATCACTATGTCTCTGGCACCTGGCCATTTATGGCAGCACATCCCATATGAGAGGGCAATGCTCACTAAAGAGCAATGCTGAGACCTTTTTTATTAGGCTAGTGATTTAGAAGAGATACTAGAAACACCAGGTGGCTGGTCACTGGGAAATAAATCTAACAATATTTTTACTGTGCTTAGTAAAATAGGCCAAGATGTTGCTTAATGAAAGATGGGGAGTAGAATATTAAAGATTTCAAGTTACAGGAAATTTTCTTCTCTATACATGTATATCAAACATTTGCTGAATATTTAACATGAACTTTGTAGAGAAGATAAATACAAAACCAAAATTGGTAGCCATAAATATATTTCCAGCTGATAGGACTTATTTTTTTACTCAATACTATATCACAAGTCACTAGAATGAAAAGAAAAGCTGAGGGAGATGTTGCATGAACTTGATGTGTTATGGGAGGAATTTCTCTTAGCTAAAATATGCAAAAAAAACATGTTGGTTTGTGAACTTAGGGAAACTAATAGATGCAAGCACTAATATGCATGCATTACTACATCTATGAACATATATGAAACACAGAACATTTGTGTTCAGACAAGAGTCTTGTCATTCAAACATCTCCCCTGTATCTCAATCAACATTTTTCTCCTCTGAAATTTTCTTATTGCTATGATCAAATCATCTTGAATTATTTTTTTCTTGTCTTCAGACATAGGGGTTTGTCATGCTATATTAATGTAAACATCTGCAGACAGAATGCATACAAGAACACTACAATACTAACTTAACTGTCTACCACTAACTTAGGTATCATAAATCTTATAGACATACTAGCATGAAATGCTAATGTCTGACTCTGATTGTCTCATATTCTAAGCTGACACTTTCAAATAATTAAGATTTGACTTCTCAGGCACCAGCCAGAGCTTCCCAAATACAACCATAAGTATATACCAAGGGTCAGAGACATGGTTTTTATGCCTTTAAATATAACGACCAGTCTTTTGTGCTTCAAAAATTGCAATGGGCATTAGCATACACATACTTAACCAGACAATACCCTGTGAGAATCTGGAGTACTACTCAGCAGTAAGAAAAAATGATATCCTTAAATTCACAGACAAATGGATGGATTTGGAGACTATCCTCCTGAGTAAAGTATCACAAACCCAGAAAGATAAGTAGGGGATGTATGCATTCATTAATGGACTCTAAACAAACAAACAAAAAAGCAAAGCATATCCAAGATGCTTACCACAACAATTGAACAGCATGAGATCTCAAGCACCTTGGAGAAGCACCTTGGAGCCCATACCCTCCAGAAGATCACCTGACCCAGTCTTGATCTTGGGATGAGGAATGTGGACTTGCCTGGAATGGATGCTGAACTAAGCTACCATGGGACCTTGGAACCTCCTGCCCTTGCTGGGGAGAACATGAGGAGATGAGGAGAAGAGAGAGTGATTGGGAGGAGCAAGAGGGGGAAGGGAAAAATGAATACCATTATAATATGAAAATATAACTACAATATATGCAAATACACTAGCTTTCTTAACATGTAAAAATATTTTTGATACACAATAAGTATAAATCTAAAATGAATGAAAAAATTCCTATCACAGTTTGTTCTCTATTGTGATAAGGTGCATACCAAAAACAACTTGTAGAGAAAATATTTATTTGCCTTACACATTTCAGTTGTCTTCCATCATTGTGGTAAATCAGTGCAAAAACTACAGCAGGATCAGAGGCAGGAATCATGAAGGAAACCTGGGTCATTTCCTATTCCTTGCTCATCTTGATTTCTTGTATATCTCTCAACCACCTACCCAAAGATGACACTATTATAGAAAGCAAACTGGGCTTTAATACACCAGTAACTGCTCACCTAACCAATCTGATGGAGGCAATAATCCCGTTGAAGTACCCTACCCGCAAGTGACTCTTGTTTGTGTTCAGTGGACAAAACTAACAAACAGATATCCTAAGAGACTTAGAAGACTTCACTCCAGAGGAAAGGATGAAAGTGACTCACTATATATAAATAGCTCTGATGAGATGGGACATTTTGGCATTGACTGACAGCTTTCTGCAAAGAATTTGATATTCTGACATCACATTAGCACTCCGAAGAACGTTATTAAAATAACAGCACCAAAACAAATAAACAAAAACCAGGGAAAATTCTTCTACCATTCATCCCCTGAAAATTCCGACAAAGATTTTGAATTTAAAAAATTGATCAGCTGATTGTGGTGGCACACAGCTTTAATCCAGTGCTTAGATGGCAGAGGCAGCCAGATTTCTATGAGTTTGAGGCCAAACTGGTTTACAGATCAAGTTCCAGGACAGCTAGTGCTACATAGTGAAGTGCTGTCTGAAAAAACAAGCTAAAGAACTGATCAGTATGGGTAGGGAGGGAGAATATACTGAGCATCCAGGAACTCTGCTGCTACCTCCTTTTTGGTCTGAGAGACACAGAAAATCTACCTGCTCTAAAAAGAAATGGTAGCCATAACAGAATAATTAATACAGTCCTCCTCTCTTTCTTCAAAGGAGTAAAAGAAAGAAAAAAAGAATGAAGGGGGGGAGAGAGAAAGAAAGAAAGAGAGAGAGAATTAAAGAGAAGAAAGAAGAAATTTCTTTGCAGGGTTGAAATTTCTATTCTGAGAAAAGCATTCTGGAATATTAGACAACTAAAATCACTCTGACATTCCTATAGAAATAGAGACAAACTGTAAGCATTACCTGTTCAGTTCCTATATTCCAGAGAGCCCTGATACCTTTGTTGCTGGTAGCTTTGGACAATTCCTGCTGATTTTCAAGAGAAGACTATTTGCTGTTTTCAGATTTCCAACCCTTAATAATTGGATCCACATTCTGAGATTATTGTGAGTTCATGAAATGGTAACTATGTATGGTAAACATGAAATAATAACTATATATGGTAAACCTGAAATGGTAACCCTCTTGGAAGAGGGTTTGGAAAGTAGTAAGTATTACAGAAAGTATTTAGTGTCAAATGCCTGCCCTATGTCCACAACTGCAAACTTCCTGTGATGTCCACACTGTTGATCCTCTCTCATTTGTGGTTTTGCCCTCATGAACTCTATCTTCCCCCAAAGAAGCCAGAGTATTCTACTTAAAAATAGTATGTTCAGAGTCTCCATGGCTTTTCAGCCAGGCAAATGTCTTACCACTCAGTTCTGACATCATCACAAGGCTTTATCTACTTTAGAAAAAAAGGAAAGTGTTCTGGCTGTGTGACAGGGCCTCTCATTTCCTAGAACCTGGAGAATCAGACATGTACCTACCTCTGTAACTTTGCATACATACTCCTTACCAATCAAACTGCTGTCAGTTGCTGACCGGTAATCCAGATCAACTGTTTCTCCACTTTTCTCTTGCAGCACCTTTGTGTATGTCACTTCCATCCCCTGGGAAGAACTTCCTAAATATGGACAGAGATTTTTGTTGTTTTTTTTAGTATGTATCAGCATTTGCTGAAAAATGACTTTTATCAGATATTTCTCAGTGCCCTCTCTAAAGGAGTACTCATTAATATCATCTTGTTCTACTTACATTTCAAAATACAAAATACAAAATACATATTGTGCATATATGTATGTATGTATCTGCTTAGTATATGTATGTGCATATACATACATGTTTACATATGTATGAGCCCAAAACTATAGTTTTAATTAGAAAATATATTAATAAATTCCAACTCTACAGACTAAAAGAGAAAAGCTCAAAAATGATAGAAATAACTTTATAACACAAAATTGTCTTAATAATATAATCCTTATTAGATATTTTAGCTTTAAAAATATTTTTCCCCAAACCAGACTGAGTAGTCAAAGCTTAAAAGTTCTGCTTTAACACACACACAAAAAAAAACAAGAAAGTAGCTATTTTCCACATACCTTTTCAATAATTAATTGATTCTTACCTGATAAAACAGGAAAAAAAATCAAATCAAACACCCAGCATAAGTGGAACCTCTCAAGACTGTCAGTATGACAATAATATTAATTAGCTGCATAATAGAAGCATGGGATTCTAGAGAAAATTTATTAAAATTAATCATTAAAAAATTCTCATGAAGTAGCTGTGACTGGGTGTGGTGCACCCACGGGAGCCGCATGCACAGGGACCACAGTGGGAGCGGGATGGTGGCCTAAGGGCCTGATCCCAGGTGAAGGCGCCCTCCGCACCCCTTTGCCAGACATGTCTGTTCTTAGAAAAACTTAAGTGGAAAAAACAGCTGGAGACATCTCCTTTATAAAATCTCGTGGTGGAACATGTGCTTGAGCAGTTCAATGGAAAGATGAAAGCGCCACATAGAAACTCGACGTTAATTTGCAGGGACATTCTACAGTCACATAAGATAGGCAAAGAGTTCTAAGCACTGAGTCTTTAAAAATAACCACTCCACTTCAGCATGGAGCACTGCCCACCCAGAACACAGCTGGGAAATTAGCAGTGGGGGAAAAGCTGGGTCCCTTGGTTCTGAGCACACGCCTGGGCAGTAAGCAACTTGGCTTTGGAGGGGAGCACAGTCTGCACTGTGCTCAGAGGTGGCAGTGAAGCAGAGGGGTTCCTAGAGGCACAGATGAAAGGTCAGAGGTCAGGGGTGGCTTCTCCACCTGAACCCTAGCCCTGAGACAGTTTCTCATCTTTGGTGTTCAACACAGCCTACCCAGTACACAGCTGGTGTAATAGCAGTGGGGGAACATCCAAGTCCCTGAACACAGAGCTGAGAGGTAGGAGGTCATTGCATCATAACACTATAACCTCATGAGAACAGCCAACCCTCCGAACATATAGCTGATTAAGAGCCCTCAGAACAACAACTCACTAAGAACTAACCAAGCACTAACCAAAACTGAACTGGGGAAACAATGGGCAGACCGCAGTGCAAGAATACATACAACAATACAAAGATCAACAAGCCACCACCAGAAGAAATGAGTTCTATAGCTTCAAGACCTGAACATAACAATGAAGAGGGAACAGAAGGAAACGACCTTAAAAACAGCTTTATGAAACTTATAGAAGACTTAAGAGAGGATATTAAAAACTCCCTTAAAGAAATAGAAAAAGATAAAAACAGAAAATTAGAAGAGATGAACAAAGCCCTTAAAGAAAATAAAGAAAACCAAGAAAAGGAAATCAGGTAAAAGAAATTCACCAAGAATTAAAAAATTGAGATAGAAGCAATAAAGAAGGCACAAACCAAGACAAAACTTGGAAATAGAAAACCTGAAAAAAATGACCCTGAACCACAGATTCAAGCATAATCAACAGAATTCAAGAGATGGAAGAGAGAATCTCTGGAGTGGGAGACTCAATAGTGGTATTAGAAACATCAGTTAAAGAAAACACTAAAACCAAAAAAGCCATAACACAAAATGCCCAGGGAATTTGAGACATCATGAAAAGACCAAACCTGAGAATAATTGGAATAGGAGAAGGAGAAGAATATCAGCTCAAAGGCACAGAAAATATATTCAACAAAGTCATAGAAGAAAACTTCCCCAACCTACAAAAGGAAATGCCTATAAAGGTACAAGAAGCTTACAGAACACCAAATAGATATGACCCCCCCCAAAAAAGTCTGCTCAATTTATAATAATCAAGCCTCTAAACCTACAGAACATAGAAAAAATACTAAGAACTGTAAAGGAAAAAGGTCAAACCATCAGAATAACACCTGACTCTTCAATGGAAACAATGAAAGCAGGAAGGTCCTGGTCATACATTATACAGACACTAAAAGTACATGGATGCCAACCTAGACTACTGTACCCAGCAAAACTATCAATCAATATAGATAGAGTAAGCAAGATATTTTACCACATAACCAGATTTAAACAATACCTAACCACAAATCCCACCCTACAAAAAGCCCTAGAGGGAAAACTCCAACCTAAGGAAACCAGAAAATCCCATGTAACCACAGACAATTGAAAAGCCCACAAAAGAAAATCTCTCCCCAAAAAGGATATCCAAACTGCTACCAAAAATGATCAGAAATATTGATCATTGGTCATTAATATCCCTTAATATCAATGGACTCAATTCACGTATGAAAAGACATACCCTAACATGATGGATACAAACAGAAATCATCCTTCTGTTGCATACATGAAACACACTTTAACTTTAAAGACAAACACAGGAAAAGATTTTCCAATCAAATGGCCCTAAGAAGCAAGCTGGTATAGCCATTCTAATATCTAACAAAATAGACTATAAACTGAAATCAATAGAAAGAGACCAGGAAGGTCACTACTTATTCATCTCAGAAAAATTCACCAAGACAAAATTTCAATCCTGAATACCTATGCCCCTAAAAATGTTTAAAAAAAATTCATATCAAGCCTGACACACTAATAGTGGGAGACTTTAGCATCCCACTTTTACCCTTGGATAAGTCAACCAGACAGAAACTCAACAGAGAAATAAGTGATCTAGCACAAGTTATGACCCAAATGGACTGAGTAGATATATACTTAACCCTCCACACAAACAAAAAGGAATATACATATTTTTCAGATACCTATGGAACTTTCTCTAAAATTGACCACAAACTAGGTCGTAAAGCAAATATCAACAGGTACCAAAAAATGTGTATAACACTTTGTACTATATCGGATCACCATGATCTAAAGTTAGAGTTCAAAAACATCAAGAATCACAGAGAGCCCACAAACTCAAGGAAACTAAATGTCACTCAACTAAACCACCTCTGGGTCAAGAAAGAAATTAAAGAAATCAAAGACTTCCTAGAATTTAATAAAAATGAATCTATGACATATGCAAACTTAGGCGATACAATAAAAGCAGTCTTAAGGGGAAAATTCATAGCACTAGTTGCCTATATGAAAAGACTAGAGCAATCCCGCAAAAGAGAACTATCAGCACAGCTCGGGTTCCTAGAACAAACAGAAGCAAACTCAACTAGAAAGAATAGATGGTAGGAAGTAATCAAATTTAGAGCTGAAATCAACACAACTGAAACAAAGAGAACAACACAGAAAATCAATATATCAAAGAGTTGGTTCTTTGAGAAAGTTAAGAAGATAGATAAACCCTTACTCAAATTAACCAAGAAGCAGGGAGAAAGTATCCAAATCAACAAAATCAGAAATGAAAAGGGGGACATAAAAACAGACTCCCAGGAAAAACAGAAAATTATCAGGTCATACTTTGAAAAAATCTATACTCCACAGAAATGGAGAACTCTGAAGAAATGGACAGCTTTCTGCACAGGTACCATTTACCAAATTAAATCAAGATCGGATTAAATAGCTAAACAGTCGAATAACACCAAAGAAAATTGAAGCTATCACTAAAAGTCTTCCAAATAAAAAAAAGCCCAGGCTTAGATGGATTCAGGGCAGAGTTCTACCAGACATTCAAAGAAGAGCTAATACCAATACTCCTCAAACTGTCCCATACAATAGAAACCAAAGGAATATTGCCAAACTCTTTTTATGAGTCCACAATAACCATGATACCCAAGCCACTCAAAGACACAACAAAGAAAAAGAATTACAGATCAATTTCCCTCATGAAGATTGATGCAAAACTTCTCAGCAGAATTCTGGCAAAAAAGTTATTCACCATGACCAATTAGGATTCATTCCAGAAATGGAGAGATGGTTCAACATACAGAAAACTATAAATGTCGTCCATTATGAAAACAAATTGAAGGAAAAAAAACATATGATCATTTTCTTAGATGCTGAAAAAGCCTTTGACAAAATCCAACACTACTTTATGATAAAATTCCTGAAGATGTCAGGAAGACAGGGAAAATACCTAAATAAAATAAAGGTGATTTTAAAAAGCCGGTGGCCAACATCAAACTAAATAATGAAATATTCAAAGCAATTACACTAAAATAAGAACTAGACAAGACTGTCCTTTCTCCCTTTTCTATTCAACAAAATTCTTTAAGTTTTAGCTAAAGCAATATGAGAACAAAAGGATATTAAAAAGATACATAATGGAAAAGAAGAGGTCAAAATATCTCAAATTACAGATGACATATTTGTATACATAAGTGACTGCAAAATTTTATCAGGGAACTTGTACAGCTGATAAACACCTTCAGCAATGTAGCAGGATACAAGATTAACTCAAAAATAATAAGTAGGCCTCTTATACACTAAAGATAAAAGGGCTGAAAAAGAAATAAGGAAAATATCACCTTTTATAATAGCTTCAAATAGCATTAAATACTTTGTGTAACTATAACCAAAGAAGTATCAGATCTGTTTGGCAAAAATTTTAAATCTCTGAAGAAAGAATTGAAGAGAATATAAGAAAATGGAAAGATCTCCCATGTTCCTGGATAGGTAAGATCAACATACTGAAAATGGCAATTCTACCAAAAACAATCTACAGATTCAATGCAATACTCATCACAGTCCCAACACAATTTTTTACAGGCCTTGAAAGAACAATATTCAATTTTATTTGGAATAACAGGAAAGCCAGGATAGCCAAAACAATTTTGCTCAACAAAAGAACTTCAGGATGCATCACCATCCCCAACTTCCAATTATACTATAGAGCCACATTAACAAAAACAGCCTGGCATTAGGATAAAAACAGACTTGTGGATCAATGGAATCGAATTGAAGACCCAGACATTAACCCACACACCTATAAACACTTGATTTTTGACAAAGAGGCCAAAATTACTCAATGGAAGAAAGATAGTGTCTTCAACAAATGGTGTTGACATAACTGAATGGTAGTGTGTAGAAAAGTGAAAATAGATCCAAACCTATCACCTTGCACAAAACTTAAATCCAAGTGGATCAAGGACCTCAACATAAACCCAGCCACTTTGAACTTGATAGAAAAGAAAGTGGGAAATACCCTCCAACGAATTGGCATAGGTGACCACTTCCTAAATATAATACCGTAGCACAGACACTAAGAACAACAATCAATAAGTGAAACCTCCTGAAACTGAGAAGCTTCTTTAAGGCCAAGGACACAGTCAATAAGACAAAATAATAGCCTACAGAATGGGAAAAGATTTTTACCACCCCTACATGTGATAGAGGACTGATCTCTGAAATATATAGAGAACTCAAGAAACTAGGCCCCAAAACCCTAAATAACTCAATTAAAAATGAAGTTCAGAAGTGAAACGGGAATTATCAGCAGAAGAATTACAAATAGTTGAAAGGTATATAAAAAAGTGCTCTACATCTTTAACCACCAGAGAAATACAAATCAAAACAACATTGAGATACCATATTATACCTGTCAGAATGGCTAAGATTAAAAACAGATGATAGCCTATGCTGGAGAGGATGAAAAGCAAGGGGAGCACTCCTCCATTATTGGTGGGAGTGTAAGCTTGTTCTTCCACTCTTGAATGCAGTATGGCAGTTTCTCAGAAAACTGGGAATCAATCTCCCCAAGGATCCAGCAATACCACTTCTGGGCATAAACCCTAAAGATGCACAGTCTCACTCCAAAGGCATTAGCTCAACTATGTTCATAGCAGCATTATTCATAACAGCAAGAACCTGGAAACAACCTAGATGCCCTTCAACTGAGGAATGGATTAACTAACTGTGGTACATCTACACAATGGAGTACTACTCAGCAGTAAGAAAAAATGATATTCTAAAATTTGCAAGTTAATGGATGAATATGGAGAATATCCTCCTGAATGAGGTATCACAATCCCAGAAAGAGAAGCAGGGTTATGTACTCACTCATTAGTTGACATTTAAAAAAAAATAAAAAGAAAGAGATGTCATTGTACACAAGAACTCAAGGCTAGAGCATAGTTACATGACACAATGACTCACTTCTGCATTGATGGCCTCTGGCAGAGGTGTGGGTGAGGTAAGACTTGTTTTGTTTAAGGATCTTGTCACAGTGCGTCTAATCATGCTCCAGTAAGTAAATGAGCAACATGATTAGGCAGTTTTGTATATGGAGAGTTCATAAGAGTGTGCAAGATTCTGAGAGGTCTGATATCTTAGTTTGATTGGGTACATGATGTATAAACATCAAATAATATATAAATGTATATATGTAAAACAAAAAAGAGAAAAAGAAATACTATTATTAATATCAGGGTTTCACTGGCTTTGTAACTTTTATAGGCTTTTTTAAGTTTTATGGAATTATATGATATGTATTTGTTTTAGTTTTTTAAGTTATAGTAGAATTCTGTGGTAAGTTCATATTTTCTTGTGTTTGTTTCTGTTATTGCTGTTTTTTACTTTTAGTGTGGAATATTTTATTAGTATTTCAAGCAGGTTACAAAGTATGAATTTGTTAAAATCATTCATTAAATTTAGGTTTAATTTTGCTATCTAAAAACTCACCAGTTTTTTCCAAATCTTCAATTTATTGAATCAAATTTATAATGTATGTCCTTTTGATTTTCAGGAATTTCATTCATATCTGTTGTAATGTTTGGGTTTCAAGTTCTATTTTTATTGAAGTAGGTCTTCCCTTTTGTTATTTAATTTGGTTAAGAATTTGCCAATTGTGTTTAATCCTTAAATAATTAAGACATAATTAGATAGATAGATAGATAGATAGATAGATAGATAGATAGATAGATAGATAGATAGATCAATATAACCACTAGTCTTATATATTTGTTGAATATATATGGGCCAACTACTTTGGAAACAAAGTCAGCACTGTTATGTATAAGCAAAAAGAGATCATGTTGTTGTGAAGCCTCACATGAACTTTTTTTCCTAGCAATTACACATTTGGGAATATAATTTACAAAAATATAATTTACAAAAAATTTACACATGTAGAATAAAATCTTCATAATAATTTTTGTAATAAAATTTACAAATAGTCAAACATGAATATCAAACCACATGTGTTTGACCTGGATCATTTGTATAATTTTTAGTAGAATATATATGGTTTCATACTAGTAAAATAATATAAAGAATTAATATATGACTACTTATATTTTACTTATGAAACTGTGCATACATATAGTAATGAAGGAAAATTATCTATCTATGTATTAAGAAATCTTCAAAGCTTTTTATCTTGGATGAAAATATATGCATATTCAGAGAATGAAAAGGAAACAATCATATCAATTGATGCATCAAAAGAATTGGATAAATGTCAATACCTGCTACTACTACTAATAATAATAGAATCTCTTAGAAACTAGAAGTAGAAAAGACATTTCACTCAGCTTAGAAATGATTATTATAATAATCCATGAAAATGCTACCATTTGTATTTAGCACTATACAGTGAAGATTAATATAGTAAGTGAAACAAAACCAAAGCCATAGATATTAGAAAGAGATTCAGCTGTAGTACTTGAAGATGTTAAAAATCATTAGCATAAAGAATCCTAAGAAATTCACAAAAAAACAAACAACAAAGAAACACTAGAACTAATGTGGATTTATCAGTGAATCTAGGCTATGAAATCAATATGTAGGAAAACCAATTGTCATTTTAGAGAACTAGAGATAATAACTAAAAAATTTTCATTCTGTTGAATGTTTTTCCTCTATTATCACAACCATACAGTTTTACTTCAGTTTGTTAACATAAGAATTGCATTTATAATCTTATTGCTTTATCTTGTGTTTTTTTCTTTGTTTGTTTCTTTGTTTTAATTCTGCTTGTCTGAATGTTCTGTGTCTTGGCATGGCTTTCTTCAGTTTTATCCTATTTGTTTTTTGTTTTTTGTTTCTGAAAAGCTTGAATCTAAATTTATACCTTTGCTTAGATTTGTGAAATTTTAGCCACTAGCATTTCAAAGCTTTTAATATAAATGCATATAAATATCTGATGCCTTTTGATCCTCAGTGACAGGAAGTGCAAGCTCTCTGACTGCTATGTAAGTTAATGTTTGATATTCTTCAAGTCAGTTCCATGCATGCATGCCTGGAGGATAGAATAGAACTTAGTAAAATACCTTAACAAACATTGCTCTTCCATGAGCAAAGGGGTGGAAGGGTAGGGCATGGAAAGGTGGGGAGAGATAAATAAATGATGTATTTTAACTAAGATAAAGTAAAATAAAGAAAATTGCCCTAAAAAAAGAATAAATATAAAACTAAAATTAAAAAGAACTCTTATAGCAATAAATGTGAGAAATATTTATATATTAAACAGAGTAGTAACATGACAAAAAATGAGTAAATTCAAACTCATTAGAATTAAACACAAAATTTGTCTTTGAAAGAGACCATTGAGATAATTAAAAGACAAGTCATAAAATAGGAGACAGTGCCGGTAAATACATATCTGATGATACACTTTAACCAAACAAAATTCTTACAAATATAAAATGAGATAATAAAAAAAAACCTCAATATAGAATGGGCAACATCTTGAATAGACACATTGCCAAAGAAGTTGCATAAATGGCAAATCAACAAGTAAAAGGCTTCTCTGCAGCATCACTCACCAGGGGAAAGCAAATTAAAACCATAATAGGATGTCACTGCATACACATTAGCATGCTAAAATTATAAAGGCTGATGATGCCAAATGCTAGTGAAATATAGAGCAACTAAAATTCTCATAAATTGCTGATAGGAGCGTAAATGCTACAGTGATGAGGAAATCATTAGGCAGTTTTTGATTATGTTTGAATTAACAGACAAGATGAACCATCCATTGGGTTCTTAGACATTTCTCCAAGAGTAATGAAAAATCAATGCCTGCACATAGGTTTGTGTGTGAATGTTCAATGCAGCCTTCACACACACACACACACACACACACACACACACACACACACACACACACACACCCCTAGCTGTTAACCAAGCATCGGTGGGTAAGAGGAAAATCTCTGCAGTGGAATACTCTTCTACAGTTTAAAGAAGTATCCTATGAAACCATTTAACAGTATAGATGGGTTTTTGCGACACAGTCATTTGACTCTAAAAAAAATGAAAGCTTTATGTTTGCAAATATAAAATCTGAAAAATGCACACTATTTGATTTTGAAAAAAAGACAGATAGGTCATTGGATGCAGAATTATACTCAGCTTTAAGTGAGTCCTGAGATCCAAACTCTGGCCCTTGTGCTTACCCAGCAAGTATTCTTCACCACTGAGGAGCATATTCAGTCCTATATATCTATAATACTGGATAGTTTTCCCAGAAATGATTATCTGATGAAGTTCTGATCTAATAAATAGTTTAATACAGTGATAGGCCCCAATTTTCAATTGACTGTGTAGATGTAGCAACCTGTTAGGGGTAACAACAGGTAGAAGCTTCTTATATACATTTTATGTTCGTGGTGGTTTAAATAGTGTGAGTATCTATCAAATCTTATCAAATTGTTACCTTGAAGTTTCTGCTGTTTATTATGCATCTGAGTGCATTTAAAAGAATGAAATCATTGTTAGGTTGCAGTGTTCTGGAAGGTTACAGTCCTGTCTTGGAAGGAAATGCCTTAAGACAGGAAATAAACAATTTATAACAGCTTTGAAGTTCCTGAAACTGATTAAATTCACGAGGACCTTCCTTACCCAAAGTGTATACAAATAGTAATTACTGTGAAGAGTCACTCTTTTTTGCATCCTGTCTTTTTTCCTATTATTATTATTATTATTATTATTATTATTATGAACAAAGAAGTCACACTTTCTAACCTTGTATATCCTTATTCAAGGTCCCTTCCCCCTCCCACCACATCAGGTCATTCTTTCTTCTCTACAAATCCCCATCCCTTCCCTGGGCAGGCTGCAGGCAGTCCCATGGTCCCACTACCCCAATATTGCTTAGTTCAGTCTCCACTCCTGGCAGATGCAGTTTTCTCTCCCCTCCCTCAAGAGTGAGTCGCCAAAGATACAAGAAAACGTCAGATAAACACAGCTGTCTGGATGAAGTTTAGGCCGATTGAGCCACCAGAAAAAGACACTGTACAACTTGAATTGATTGTGAGTTGTGAAGTGTGTTTCAAGTTTGTAATTTTGGTGAGCTGTGGTGAGTGTTTGTGAAACATCTGCCTTTGAGTCTTTAATAGGTTTTAAACTAATTTCTCACCCCTATTCTTTTAAGTAACCTCAATGGAAAACATACGTTTACAAAGTGGAACTCTACTTTGGTCTATTTTGAGCTCCTTTTCTAGAATGAGTAAGTGTGTGTGTGTGTGTGTGTGTGTGTGTGTGTGTGTGTGTGTGTGTGTGTGTGTTGCATTCTTCCAAGAAATATTGATCACATATCAGTCATTTAGAAAATATATACTTGGGAAAAAAACAAAATTTCATAAGATATATTCCAAAGATGATATATGTATGGTTATTAAGAGCATAAAAGACATTTGGATCATTATTCAAAATGCAAATTTAAGGTACAGTAGCAGAAACTCAAACCAAACACTAAATTGAATTTGTCTACTGAATATGGATTATCTGATGGCCTCAAACATTTCTTGTGGAAATGTAACATGAGGAATAAAATGTTTAACATGTTTTGAAGGTAAACATAGCTTTCCACACAATATAAGTATTTCATTTTTATGTACATGTCTGAGACAATAAGCCATATAGGTACAGGAAATTTATATCTATACTTATATATAAATGTTTATTTTATCTACATTAATGATGGTTGTTTTCAAACATTACTTACCATATTTAATTAGTACAACCTTTAAGGTACATAGTCATGGTGACTTGATATAACACTATTTTATTTTGAAATTTTAAATAATATTAACATAATCAGTCATTAAAAACACATAATATTTAATAAAAGTAATTAAATATGGTAACCTATTTAGTATAGAGTCTATGTTGTAGCAAGTACGCAGGGTGAAATATATATATATTCCTGTCTATTTCTGTGTCAAATGAAAACAGCATATTTTCCAAACAAATCACTTTCATATTTTTGTCTCATCCTAAAATGTGTGAGAGAAGCTTATGACCTGGGAGAAATGGAACTTACTTTTAAAATACCATTGCCAGAGGATTACACTTTACAGGAAAGCTGCTTTAGTGAGATTTTCTGGGTCATTTCTCCTTCACAATTTTTGCAGTCACTTTACTATGTGAAACTGACTCTGACATTTATATACCAGTACTGTTTTCTGTAATGTTTCCCCAGGTGGGAATATCTTTTATTCAAAGAGACCATTAAATACAGTTACAGATCACATACATACACCAGCATACACACACACACACACACACACACACACACACACCTAATTTGCTTGGTGGTTTAGCCTCTGTCCTCTGCTTATATCAACAACTTCCTCAATGAGCACAGGATATGATTTAAACTCCCCTTTTTATATAAGACTAAGAGCTCACCACTGACTTGCTCTGCTATGATGACAACAAAAATAACATTAATACTGAAGTCATCCCAGATAAAATGGAGACAGGCTTAAAACTTGGAATGTAAATCAATTGATCTCATAGAAATCCATCTACATCTCCCAAGTGCCAGGATTAAAGGTGTGTGCCACCACACCCAGCAGCAATTTTCTTTTTTATGCACTTCAATTCCAATAATTTCTCCAGTTGCTTTTGAATATGCTCTACCTGTCCAATGAATGACCCATGATAGCTGTGCCTTCTTGTGGCTATGTATTAAGCATCAAGCTAAAGTTAAAAAAGCAAGCATTATGAAGCAGATGGACAGCAAGACATCTCCAAACCACGTTCTTACACATTGAGGAAGAAAGGATGAGACCATTATACTAGAGTCCCCAGCTGAGAAATTTCCAGGCAGAACAGAGCATAAATGAGCATCTGGCTTCTCATTCCCTCCACCATGAAATAAACAATTTAGGGATATTTTTTCTTCTATATTGTCTAAATGTGCCCTGTGGGTTTTTGTTTTTGTTTTTTAAGCTCTTTTAATTCTTTGTTGTTCTTCCTTTCTGTGTGCAAGGTCTAGCCTGTCATAGTCTCAGAGTCTCAGAAGACACTTGATATGTGATATAACCATGTTGAGTCCTAGAGAAGGGGCAAGGGAGAGGGCATCTTATTCTCACAGTCAGCTCTCATCAAGATCAAGTGGTGACTCACCAAGTTCAAATGGTGACTTACCAATATAGCTTATATTACAGGAGATCTGAGCATCAGGGAATGGAAAGGAGACAGAATGTAAGAAATTACTCTCAAGTCTTAAGACATTTACTAATAAACTCCAGCAACTATACTTTGGTAGGTTTTTATCCAGTAGTACAGAACAGGAGATGTGCAAAGAGAACTTGTTAAGTTACAGGATGACAATTTTAGGGTCAAGCACTCACAGTTATAAAGGAAAAGTTTCTGCCTCCAATGTTGACTATTCACATCACTTACATCTTTTAACTATTTCTTTTTGAACATGATAATGTAATTGTATCATTTTTTTCTTCGTCTTTTTCCTTCCAAATCTTCCCATATATACCACCTTTCACTTCTTCAAATTCATGGCCTCCTTTATCATTAATTGTTGCTGCTGCATATGTATAATATAACATACATACATATACACACATGAACACACACACACACACACATACAGACATACATACATGCACTTGTCTGTTTTAGGTGAGATTCACTAGAAAAGATGACAAAGAACTGGCTTAAACCAGCCAAAACTGTCAAATATTCTTTGGGATAAGATCTAGTTTTACTCACATAAACCTGTTTCTTGCCTCAGAGGCTGTGGCTGCCCATTTAAAGCATTGAAGTATGGGCAGACATTACTGTCCATTACAAGGTGCAGCAAACAACATGCTTGAATTTCTAGGCAATGAAGTATTCTCTCCAACTCATCTTCTCAATAAAATCAACATTGCTGGAAATAATTTTTTGGTAATGTGTCCTCTGTACTTCATTTTTTAAATTTAAAAAGCTTTTCCCATATCTACCACTGCTCCCCTCCCTTCTCTCCTCCCAGTCCCTCCCAGCCCTCCTTCAGCCTCCACCTGCTCCATCCCTCCATCCATTCCCCAAGGAGGAAAAAGAGTCTCAGATGGGTCAGTTCAGTATGGCATATCTAGTTGAGGTAGATCTGAGTCCCTCATCCCAGTATTAAGGCTGGATTAGGGATTTCTCTGTAGAGAATGGGCTCCAAGATGTCACATCATGTATGGAAACATAGTCTGATCCTATTGCAAGAGGCTTCACAATCTACCAATGCCATTTGGCAGTCATTTACCTTTGCAAAGTTTAGTTCCTTACCCTGAATGTTCCTCAGTGATTGTTTCTGAGTCAGTGATTTCCCAATAGGTCATATATGTGTGGGTTTCCTCCTCATGATACTAGTCCCTTTGTTCATATACTATCTTCTCTCTCTCTCTCTCTCTCTCTCTCTCTCTCTCTCTCTCTCTCTCTCTCTCTCTCTCTCTCTCTCTCTCTCTCTCTCTCTTCAGCTGGACCACAAACTTGACCTGGTGCTTATCTAAAAACTTCTGCTTCTGCCTCTATTGATTGTTGGGTAAGATTCTATAGTGACAATTAAGTTGTCCATTCATTTTTTGATTATAGGGGAAGTCTTGTTTAGGCACCCTGTACTATTCCGTGGAATCCTAGCCAGGCACATTTTGTGGGTTCTTGGATGTTTCCTTAGCACCAGGTTTCTTTCTAACCCCATAGTAGTTCCCTCTATGAAGATATTCATTGTTTTTCTTCCTCTCTGTTGCTCTTCTCACTCAACCATCTCCTTCTCTCATGATTTATTCCCACCTCCCCTTGTTTGCTCACTGTTATGATCCTAATTTACTCAGGATATCTTATCTATTTCCTCTTCCCAGGGGCGTCCCTGGTTGTCTTTCTTAAGTGGCTTCAGTTATCTAGATGTTCAGTGGTTGTGGTTTTCAGGCTGGATATTCTTTGCTTAATGTCTAAAATAAACTTATGAGTGAGTACATACCATGTATACATTTCTGGCCCTATGTTACCTCACTCAGGATGATACTCTCCAAATGTAAGGATTCCTGGCATTCCATGTAGCTGGCCCAATTCTGGCCCAGGTGGAATGTACTTTGTACTGGGGCACTCCCCTGGGCATGGCTACATAAACCCTACAGCATTGCTTTCGGAAGCACCTCCCTGGACCCAGAAGCACCTCCCTGGACACATAATGCATACCTGTGCACGCCCCTTCTCTTAAAAGCATCTGCAAGCATGTGCTCTGGTCCTTCTTCTTCTCTGTCCCCTGACTTCTTTCTTGCTCTTCTGTTTCTCTACCCTCCTGGGACTCTTCTCTTAAATAAACACCATGTGTGGTCTTGTTAGTGTGTGCTTGCTTTTACGCGTGGAACTAACACCAAATCCATCTATTTGCCTGCAAATTTTAGAATGTCATTTTTTTACAGCTGAGTAGTACTCCATTGCTAAATGCAGCACAATTTGTTAACCCATTCTTCACTTGAGAGACATCTGGGTTATTTCAAGGTTCTGGCTATTATGAGTAATGCCACTATGAACATCTTTGAGCTAATGCCCTGAGGGTAAGAATGCACAATAGCATAGACACTGCAAACAACAGTTAAGAAATGAGACCTCCAGAAACTAAGAAGTCTCTGTAAGGCAAAGGACACAATCAATAAAACACAATGACACCCTACAGAATGAGAAAAGATCTTCACCAAGCCTATATCTGACAGAAGACTGATCTCCAAAATATACAGAAAACCCAAGAAACTAGAGATAAAAATCTCCAATAATCCAATTAAAAACGGGGTTCTGAGCTATAAAAGTAATTTGCAACATAAGAATTACAAATTGTTGAAAGACACTTAAAGAACTGCTCAAATCCTTAGCCATCAGAGAAATGCAATTCAAAACAACTTTGAAATACCACCTTACACCTCTTAGATTACAAAAATAAAAAACACAGATGAGAGCCTATGCTGGAGGGGATGTAGAACAAGGGGAACACTCCTCCATTGTTGGTGGGAGTGTAAACTTGTACAGCCACTTAGGAAAGCAGTATGACAGTTCCTCAGAAAATTGGAAATCAGTCTCCCCAATGATTCAGAAATACCATTATTATATTCCCCCTTTTTTTCTGTTGATCATAAGCCATCCTTCATTCAAGAAATAGAAGTCACCCCAATAGCCACACTTATGCTGATGATTCTATAGACTAATTTTCTGAATAGAACTTTTGTGGCTATGGAAATTGAAATGTTGCAGACCTGGGCCTAAATTATTTTTTTACTGTCTTTAGTTCCATTAATGAACTTGTACTGATTACTTTTGTGTCTTTTTTCTATTATTTAATTTTTTAAAGTATAAGTTTTTGAAGTGTGTGTGTATGGTGTGTGTGTGATGTGTGTGTGTGATGTGTGTGTGTGTGTGTGTGTGTGTGTGTGTGTGTGTGTGTGTGTGGTGCATGTGCCATGGTGCCCATATAGGGGTCAAAGGACAATTTTGGGTATCAGACATTATTCCTTCTTTATTTGAAACAGGGTCTTTTTTTGTTCACTGCCTGGTATGGCAGACCACCTGAGTCACAAACATCCAGGGATTCTCTTGGTTCTGCTTCCCAACTCCTCAAAGTAGTGTACTGAAGTTCCATATTCATGTGCTACTGTTTTTACATGGGTTATGGGGATCCAAATGCAGACTGACAGACTTGTACAGCAAACATCTTACTGAGACATCTCTCCAATCACTGACATTCTTTTGAATATCAGAAAAAAACATTTCAAACACATTCTTAGCATACCACAAATGTTCACTAACCTAAGGATGTCATCACAAAGTCTCTAACGATCTGGTAGGAATTTCCCTCATTTTTCTATTAGCTGCCTAACTGATGTTCACAGGGACATATGTGGAAAATGTGCTGATTAGTGAAACATTTTGTTTTGTGACTATAAAATGTTTATTTAACCACCTCTACAGTGAATATTCTATATGAGTCTAAATCCATGTTTCTCAATCATACTTATTCGTATGTGGCTTAGCATACACTAAACTCCTCTTTAAGTACATCCTTAGTCACATTTATTGCCTTTGCAATCATAAAGAAGTGAACCCACTATATTGGAGACAATGTGTGTTGTAGGTTACAGGCATGTAAAGTCTTCAGGAAAGTGCTCTTAAGTTAATTTTTAATATTGGCCCATTTAGCTGCACATATCTAAATTACTTTGAGTAGACAGCTATTCTATTGCATTGTATATTAATGCAGTAAGCTAACAGTTGTAGAAATATTAGAAAGCATAAATGCTTTATAATGTAAAATATTCACTTTCTTAGAAAGGACTCACCTATTTTTTGCTGACCTCTTCAGCATTGTTCTGCATTTCTCATGTCGTTATAATGGATTTCTTTTTTCTAAGAGATGCTAATTCTTCATGCTATATGTTTGAATGTTCAAAATTATAAGATATATATTTCACATTTTCATATTTCAAGGATAACGTTGCAAAATTTACTAAAGTGGTTTTGTTTTAATGATAGAACCCTATCCTATTCAGTGACTCATGATACTGAATGTTAAAATCTTATTTGTAATGCTGAGTTTTGCTTTGGTCAACCCCATTATGCCCTGAATTTGTGGCATGCACCAGCAGCAAAGACTCTAACACAGACATTATTTTCCCTAAATTTGAGTATGAATTTGAAGAGCCATAACTCATCAGATTGTTTCTGTCAGTATTCTAACTCTGTTTATCACCTCTCAGAGATTTCCTCATAGTCAGGTCAATGAGTCATGGAGCTTCAGATTTATTTGGAATGATAGAATAAGCTGAAAACCAGAATTTCAAAGTGGCTATGTATCTATGAGTCTGAGAGGTTTTGCTCATTGTTTATCAGGTTATGAGTTAACAGTGAAGGAGAGTGAATTTGGGGTCCTCTGCAGCTTTAATTCATCCTAAACCCAGTGCTGCTGTAATCACCAGGGCTCCAGTGGGTGCAGGTCCTTATGTATCTTCTTTCTCATAGCTTGGTGTTTCTTATGGTCAATACTTTAGTTAGATATTGGTAAGTGTTTGGGAGATAAGTTTATACTAAAGCTGGCTTTTAAGTTTATCCTAAAATGTGGACTGTAACTTAGCTTATTATCTAATCATATTTTAACTTACTTTTTATAAGGGAGAGGCTGAGTCTCAACCAATCACAAGAAGCCATCTGTTCAAATCACTTTCACATTAGACAGAAACATGCTAAAGTCATCAATTGAATATTCTTTGTAGTTCATTTCTTTTTTTCTATATAGAAATTATTTCTCCTGGTTATAAATATATACAGTCCATGTTATAGAAAGTTATCCTAAACCATTTTATTGAAACCCTAATGTATTAATCTTTGGCTCATGGCTGTTGGGTGACATATCTGAATACTGGGGTCACATAACATTTCTCAGTAGTAAAAAGTATGAATGCACAATGGTCATATCATATATGAAATTAAAAGCACAGTGAATCCAGGTGATTGTGACAGTGTTTCTCTGTGTTGCATCATGTGACTTCACTTCAGCCTTGGTATGGGCACACAGTATGGGCCCTTTGCAGTGAGCATGCAAGTGAGGCAGATGTTGTCAGAAAGGCTGCAGTGTGGATTTGAGATTATTGTCACATGAATAAAGATATTTTTAATGTATATGCAAAGTTTCCAGCTCTTATCAGCATTGTGGTTTAACTATAGTTAAATAGTTAACATATATTAAAATAGAAAACATATTTTTACTATTTTCTCAATGACAGTTATTATTTCACGAACATAAAATTAATGTATATTTGTATTGTATTGTATTAGAACGCTTGATTTAAAAAATTCTGTCTTAGGTGTTTATTTGAGTTTCAAATTAATGTTCAGGTAATTTTGCTTTGGGGTTAGGTCAAAACATTTAATTTCTGAAATGGACCTAAATACAGTTAGGTCATTGTGTTATAAGAATTTGTTTCCTCAGATTGGTGAATATGAAATAAAAACATTATGCAAATGTAAAAACCACTAATGATGTTCTACATCCTGTATTACCAAATAGTCAGTCAAGATTTAATAATTTATGTAAAAATAAGCAAGCAATCCCATCACATTAAAATGTAAATTGAATTAATTTCAATTAATGACAAAATTATATGTATAGCAAGGAATTGTTTTAAAATAAATTCATTTACCATTTATTATCAGCAGCACTATAATTTACATGCTTACTTTATACTTCTGTACATAGCAGGGTTTCCTGGACCACCAGCCCCCAAATCTAACACAGATGCTTATTATACTGGGCCTCATCTTATGCTTATTTCAAGCTGCTTTTTTTAATTATGAATAAAGTCACACTTTCCATGTGCATCTTTGTTCAAGGTCCCTTATCCCTCCCACCCCATCCAATCACTCTCTCTTCTCCACATCTCCCCATCTCCTCCCCAGCAATGGCAGGAGGTCCAAAGGTTCCAATATGACTTAGTTCAGCATCCACTCCTGGCAGATACAGTTTCCTCGCCCCAACATCAAGACTGCATCAGGTGTTCCTCTAGAGGGAGTGGCATCCAAGGTGCTAGTCCAAGATGTTTCAGATCCAAAGCTGTTCAGTGGTTGTGGTTTGCAGCTTGGACATGCTTTACTTTTTGCTTTTTTGTTTAGAGTCTACTAATGAGTGCATACATCCACTTCTTATCTTTCTGGTTTTGTGATACCTAGCTCAGGAGGATGTTCTCCAAATTCATCCATTTGCCTGCAAATTTTAGGGTATCTTTTTTCTGACTGCTGAGTAGTACTCCATTGTGTAGATGTACCACAGTTTGTTAATCCATTCTTCAGTCGAGGGGCATCTATGTTGTTTTCAGGTTCTTGCTATTATTAATAATGCTGCTATGAACATAGTTGAGCTAATAATATCTTCGAAGTGCGAATGTGCATCTTTAGGGTATATACTCAGAAGTGATATTGTTGGATCCTTGGGGTGATTGATTCCCACTTCTCTGAGAAATTGCCATACTGCATTCAAGAGTGGCTGAACAAGCTTACTTGGAGGAGTGTTCCCCTTGCTACACAACCTCTCCAGCATAAGCTGTCATCTGTGTCTTTTATCTTAGCCAATCTGACAGGTGTAAGATGATATCTCAAAGCTGCTTTGATTTGCATTACTCTGAGAGTTAAAGAAGTTGAGCACTTTTTCAAGTACCCTTCAGCCATTCATAATTCTTCTGCTGAGAATGCCCTTTTTAATTCTGAACCCCATTTTTTTATTTTGTTATTCAAGGTTTTGGGTTCTAGTTTCTTGAGTTCTCTATATATTTTAGACATCAGCCCTGTATCACTTGTAGGGTTGGTGAAAATCTTTTCCCATTCTGTAGGCTGTCGTTTTGTCCTATTGACAGTGTCCTTGGCTTTATAGAAGCTTCTCAGTTTCAGGAAATCCCACTTATTGATTGTTGTTCTTAGTGTCTGTGCCACTGGTGTTATATTTAGGAAGTGGTCGTCTGTGCCAATGCATTGGAGGGTATTTCCCACTTTCTTTTCTATCAAGTTCAGTGTGGCTGGGTTTATGTTGAGGTCTTTGATCCACTTGGATTTGAGTTTATTGCAGGGTGACAGGCTTGGATCTATTTGCATTTTTCTACACACTACCAACCAGCTATGCCAACACCATTTGTTAAAGATACTATCTTTTTTCCATTGAATATTTTGGGCCTCTTTGTGGAAGATCAGGTGTTCATAGGTTTTTGGGTTAATGCCCAGATCCTCAGTTCAATTGCATTGATCCACAAGTCTGTTTTTATGCCAGTACCAGCCTGCTTTTATTACTGTAGCTCTATAGTATAACTTGAAGTCAAGGATGGTGAATGCTCCTGAGGTTCTTCTTTTCTTTGAGCAAAATTGTTTTAGTAAACTTGGTTTTCTTGTTATTCCCAATGAAATTGAGTATTGTTCTTTCAATTTCTGTCAAAGAAATGTGTTGGGATTTTGATGGGAATCTGTAGATTGCTTTTCATAGAATTATCATTTTTACTAGGCTGATCCTACCTATCCAGTACCATGGGAGATCTTTCACTGTCTGATGTCCTCTTCAATTTCTTTCTTCAGTGATTTAAAGTATTTGTTAAATACTTAAATTAAATCATTTGTATTCATCTATGTGAGGTCCTGAGACTCGTTTACCTCATATACTATATGTAGTAACCATCCTTCTTTCCTATTTCCTCCCTTTCTGTTTGTCTGGTCCCTGGTTAAGTGGATGGTTCCCCTTTCTCTCTGCCTGCCAGACCTGCCTATCCCTCCTTTGCCTAGCAATTTGCCATGCAGCTTTTTATTAGAACAATCAGGTGCCTTTGGCAGGTAAGGTATACCAGCAACATATCTTTCATATTTAAACAAATACAGCATAAACAAAAGCAACACATCTTTACAAAGCTAAACAAATATTCCATTCCACAACACCTGTATAACTGGGATTGTGGAAAAAATGTTTGAATAAAAAGGTGTCATGAGTAGAATAGTCAACAAACCCTAGTCTAGACTGTTACCAGATTCATGTATTATAAATAAAAATAGTAAGATCTGAAAATGTTTCATTGTAAGTTTTGTCTTTTAACACTACTCTTTCTTTTATAATTTTGTGTGTGCTAGATCTGTTCCATAAATACTCAGCCAGGCTCATCAGGGTCCATGGCCTGAGGACATCCTCCAGAAGAGTCCTAATTGGTCTAAATTCCTCTGACATGTTTGCATGACTTTCTACTATTAGTGTTTGTAGATACTTAGGACCCCATTAGTGTATGTAATATCAAGAACTTACATTGCAGAAAATTTACTTTATTCTCTCAGTATGGTCAACTCCTTTTATCCACACTATTCTCCTGCAGCAGAAGTTTCTTCCTCCATTATCAAGGCAATTCCTTAGACTTGTTTCAAGTCAATGAATAGAATTTCCAATATGAAAACTTCCTTCTAACTACTAAGCACATAACAGGCAAATAGTAACAGGGTATTAGTAACAGATTATAACTTTGTCTACTGGAGTTACATATGCATATTCAAAACAAATCACAAAAGTTAAATTAACTTTAAAACAATACCAATTTTAGTCTAAAATATTATTTAATATAATAAGACCTCAATAACCTTAAAAATATCACTGATTTCCAGCATGTTCGAGTATAAATGTGGTCCTACACAAACCTATAAATTTACTTCAAACATTTGGAGATATGTTTTGCTATTTTTGGTTCATGAGTGTGAGATTTGTAGAAAACAACATCTTTACAATATAAAAATGTGTGACATGTATGATAGACAATAATTTTGACAAGGATTTTTAAGCATCTCTGTTTCACTTTAAATATCCTTTATAACTAGAAATAGAATGATTCATCTAAGTCACTGTATCTGGAGATTTCAATGTTAGCTCAATTAAATAGCATAGTAATCACTTTTCCTCATATGTAAAGATTAACTCTCATTTACTTTTGTATTAATTAATATTTTCTCATATTAGAAATAACATAAGTAATAATCATTTTAGTATATAATATAAACTTTGGTCTCAATTGCCAGTGGCCCTCCCATATAAAATGATGTAAATTTATGATATTTGTAATAAAATAATACCTAGGAATTAAGCAATCAGCTACATTTTAACTTAATATAACCTAATGTATTTCTTCTATTTTTGTCATAATACATCAGATAAATAAAATGACATGACAGGGAAGATCTCAATTGTAATTACAAGAACAAAAATTGAGTGCTTAAAAATCAACTTGACAAACAATGTATAGTGTTTAGAATGTAAAATAAATACCCCTAAGAGATACACAAAAGGTACAAATCTAATCTTAAAATGAAATGACAAGCTCACTGAACCCTTAAAAATTAATTTTATCTATTATACAAGGAAGTATATCAGGGCTGGAGTAATAGTGGGGAAGTTATGAGTGATCACTACTCTTTCAGAGACCTGAGAGCAGGTTCCAGAATCCCTGATGAGAGCTCAAAATAGCTTGTAACTCCAGCTTCAGGGAGTCAGAGACCTGCCTGTGGCCATCGTAAGTGCAAAACCATCCATAGGTGTAAAAGGATACACAAGAATAAAAATAACAATATCTTTGTAAAGTAAATGCATCACAATATCAAAATAAATAATCATAAGCAAAGGGACAATGAATTTACCACACATCATAATATTATAAAATTATACTAATGTATTGTTTTGACTTCGAATTGCAGGTCATTGAGATTAAGTCTTTAAAAAGAATTATTGTGTGAATTGTGGTGGTTAAAGGAAAGATATTCATACAAATAACCCAACCAAATAATGGAAAAATGAAACAAACCTCTTTCAAAAGACAAATCCCCTTTTAATTCTGATATTTTTATAAGACAAAAATAAATTTAAATTGTTTACATGAAAAAAAAATGTTCTATATTCTAGTCCCCAGGGAAATGAGAAGCTTCACTGGGACAAGTTAGAGAAAAAAATATGGGATTGTGAGAATGACAGACCCTCTCCTCTCCTCAGAGTCTGAGGAAATCCTTCCACCAGCTGGAATTCAAGAACATAAGTGAGCTAGTAACATATATATGGTGAAGCTTGCTGACACAGAGCGACCATTTTCTCACCATGCATAAATTTTACTTTAAAAGACCAATGAATCCAGTTTAAAGCCTGAGTGCCCAGGATCTTTAGAAGTACTTCATTCCTTTGGGGGATTTTCTAGAAATTTAATAACCAAGACTGTTAACTTTGTCACAGTAAAGCTACCTATCTTCCTTTATCCCAGGAGCTAGTTTTATCCTATGAACTATAATCCTGTCAGATGATCCTAGGGAACTTTCTGGATTTCCAATTTAGAATTTTCTGCAACCCTTGAAACACAATAGCTATAAAACTCATCAAAATGGTCAAGTGTTGGTGGTGGCAGCCCCAGAGCAACATGCCATTAATTTCAGTACTTGAGAGGAAGAAACAGGTAGATCTCTGTGAGTTGGAATCAGCCTGGTCTACCGAGTGAGTTCTAGGACAGGCTTCAAAGCTACACAGAGAAACCTCCCCTCAAAAATCCAACCAAAATAAAAACAAAACAGACCAGGCAACTAAACAAACAAACAGTAACACACAACAAATTGTG
Source organism: Sigmodon hispidus (assembly GCA_004025045.1). Taxonomy (NCBI): domain Eukaryota; kingdom Metazoa; phylum Chordata; class Mammalia; order Rodentia; family Cricetidae; genus Sigmodon; species Sigmodon hispidus. Next base: position 88,050 of record PVIH01002930.1, read on the forward strand.
TGCATATTCCTAGAGTCAAGGCAATAAAGATAGACATTTGAAGAGTCACACCCATGTTCTCAGGTGTGTCTTAATTTCTTTCAAGGTATTGATTGTTTCTCCTAGCTTTTCTGTTTAGGCAAATAGATAGTAAAAATGTCGTGAATATTCATTATGGAATACTATTCATCTGTAAAGATAAATGAAATTATGAAGTTTTATAGATAAATGTATTTCTCAGCCTTCATCAAGGAAATTTCTCTATTCAACAGATGGTTACCATTGGAGAAAATTACAAGCAATGAACACACAGAGCTGTAAAGTACAGTCCCAACAGACACATTTACAACAAAATTTCTCCACCTAAGGCTCAGGAAACACTGAGGGTAGAAAAACTGTAAGAACCACAGGAACAGGGAGTTTGTTGTGAGATTGCGTTTTTCTATAAAGGCCATGTGATAGCTAGTCTTGGTTGTCAACTTGACTATATCTGGAAGGAAGGAACTATAATCTAGAAATGGAAGGCACTTGTGATCCAGCTCTTGAGGCAAAAAGGCAATATGCTTTTGCTTCAGATCTTGAGGCTGGATGACACTTTTAAACCAGACCTTGAAACTGGAAGGCACACTTTTAATCTGGGCCACACTTCCTGCTGGAAGAACAATGGCAAGAGGAAGAGTACATTTGTTCTTTGCTTGATTGCTCTCACCTTGGAAAAAACATCCATTTTTTCACTGCCATTGGAATCTACTTCTTTGGGATTCCAGCATGTGTAGAAGACAAGCTGAGACACTCAACCTGTGGGACTGAGAAACTACTAAATTTTTGGACTTTTCCTTCACAGCTAGCCATTGTTGGATTATGGTCTTTAAGTCATTCCAATATCCCCCCACACCCTGACTAATACAGATTTTGGTTGCAGAGTGGATCTAAAGAAACAAGTATAAGGGGAAATCTTTAAAGTATCTGCAACTTCTTCAAATTCACCAGCATCTTTAGCTACTAAAGTCTTTGCAGTCACTCTCTTTCCTGGGAGCTCAGAGTTTACTGAAATCTAATGATGTAAACTGTATTTCAATCTTAAAAAGACAAATACCTTATCTTGATTGATCAATGTTGTTGGAAGGCATTGGTAGCAGGTTAGAAGTTATAGTCTATCAAGGCCTGCCAACTTTTTCCAAAAGCTTTGTAACATGTAACTCCCTCTCCAGCAAAATTTCCTGCTCTCTACTTGCTCTTTTCTGGAGAATGACCTTGACCTTGGAAGACTGACCCCTGAAAACTGTACCTAAGCTGTACGCCTGATTTATTCTTAGTTTGACCCTTTGGCACTGATTTCTTCTAGAAGCCTTCCTTGCTGAACATATGGTAGCTAAGACTTGTGCTAGAAGCCTTATGATAAAACTGTGTCACTTAATAAAAACTAGAGTTTTCACCAGGAACCCCAATCCTATCTATTCCTTATACTCTTGAATAAAGTTAAACTGACTTACTGAAATCTGTCTTCAGGAGGGCCTTCTCAGTCATGTTCTTGGGCCATAAAAAAATCTGTCATCACTTCTGTATCTTTGTCTTATGGACTGATCGCCAGCAGACTGCAAATCCAAAGGGTATCCCAGCAAATATTGAGTGGAACCATCCTAAGATTAAAAAAAAAATGTGATATGTTGTACTCAACAAAACTGAAAGGAGTTGGAAATCTGAAGAGTGTTTTGACATCAGACGTGGAGATGCAGAGTTTAAAGATTGCCCAGCTGGTCTTGGTTTGATCCAGTATTCCCTCACTGTGCTCCCTACCCTTTGTTTTGGTATGATACTGTATATGCTGTGCCATTAGGCTTTGGAAATATGTAATCTGATTTTTTTTAGGGGATTATAGTTAAGAGATACAGCAAGCCTACAGAACACCAAATAACTTGACCCACATAAAAAATAATCAAATCTCTAAACCTACAAAACAAAGAAAAGATACTAAGAGCGGCAAAGGAAAAAGGCCAAACCACCTATAAAGGAAGACTCATCAGAATAACACTTGACTATTCAATGGAAACAATGAAAGCAAGAAGGTCCTGGTCAGACATTATACAGACACTAAAAGTGCATGGATGCCAATCTAGACAACTGTATCAAGTGAAACTATCAATCAACATAGATGGAATAAACAAGATATTTCAAGACATAACCAGATTTGAACAATACCTACCACAAATCTGGCCCTACAAAAAGCTCTAGAAGGAAATCTCCAGCCTAAGGAAAAGAGAAACATCCATGTAACCAAAAACAATTGCTCAGCCCACAGAAGAACCCTCCCAAAAAAGGAAATACAAGCTACTATCAAAAATGACAGGAAATATCAATCATTGGTCATTAATATCTCTTAATATCAATGGATTCAATTCATGTGTGAAAAACAAACCTTAGCACAATGGACACAAAAACAGAAACCATCATTCAGCTACATAGAAGAAATACACTTCCACTTTAAAGACACACACAGGCTCAGAGTAGATGTACCACTGTTAATTCACTCTTCATTTGAGGTGCATCTAGCTTGTTTCTAGGTTCTTGCTATTACGAATAATGCAACTACTTTCCTGTGTGCTCCTGGCATCTCTTCTCATCTCACTGGCTCTATCATCTCTGCTCTGCTCTGAGATGTTCCCAAAATTTTCTTAGTCTCTTAGCCCTACCTACACTTCATATTTGCCTTCAGCCAATCAGGATTTTATTAAACAAATAGGCAGGAAAATTATTTACAATGGAACAGAATACAATCCTACTACACAACAATACCCAGCAATGTATAAAATGAAATTATTACATAAGAGAAAAAATATAGTTGATGGGAGAACCAGAAACTGATTTGAAAAAACTAGAAGAATTTTATGTTATATCTTATCCTAACATCAATATGAAAAATTTATTAAGTCATAAAATAAATGCACAACACAAAACACCTGAAAAGAACAATATAACATAATTTTCTTTTATTAAATATGCTCCAATTTACACCAATCACTTACTAATTTTGAGATGGCCTTATGTACTTCTCAGAGCAGAGCAGAGATGATAGAGCCAGTGAGATGAGAAGAGATGCCAGTGTACACCAATCACTATATCAGAATTAAAGGGGTCAGCACATTGGAAAATATATAATATGCTGAAACTGTATTTATCAGCATCTTTGAAATATATTTAAAAACTCTCAGGGTAGATAACTTAATACTTACTACTCAAACTTGAGTTTGCATAAAATACTCCAAGTCAAGGATGAAGGTCTGACTTTGATCCCAGACTTCAATATTTAAAAATAACAATGTATATGGAAACTAATACCAGCATTGCATAGGTACAGAGAAGTATAGCTATACCTTGATGGACAGTTACTATAGCCTGACCAACAGCTTTTAGCATCACTGACAGACCTTTTCTTAGGAACCTTGGGTGGGAAATGATTGAGGGAGGTACTCAAAGTCAGCCTCTGGCTTCCATATGCATATACACATGCACAAACAAGCATGAGTATATGCACCTGCATGCAAATACAAATACACACACATAAGACTATCATGAAGAATTGATAAAAGTCAAACATCTACAGTGAAAAAAGCAAAGGCATATATGCAATATGAAGAAAATAAGTTTGCATGGTGGTAAAAACACAAATGTATGGAAAAGTACATGCCTTTATGTGTTCATGCATAAATTACATACTATATTAAGAAAATAAAATTAAAATAAAGTACAAGTTTTGTTCAGCTGGAAAGTATTTAAAAATTAGCAATAATATTGCAGGAATACATATGTCTAGATATTCTTATATTTCAGTACTTGGAAAGTGCTTTGGAATCATTGCCTTTTATGGTCAATTTGGCACTATGTATCAAAACATTAGACTCCATTTCTGTTTTAGAAACTCACTGAAAAATAAAGATTGTACAAATTTGAGCAAAACAGTTGTTTACTACAGCATGTTTGTAATAAAATATTTATATACAAATGACAACTGTAAGCTATTAAATAAGAAAATCAGTATGCCTGGAAAAAAACATAGTGCTACACAGCTATGGAAATGATTTTAGGACTAGGCATGTAGCTTTGTAGGTACAATGTCTGACTTGTATGAAAAAGGCCTTGGTTTTAAGCCGAGAACTACACAAAGTTGTTGATGCGGTGCAGCACAGGAAGAAGGGTCAGCCCTTAAAATGCAGAGGTTTTACATTTTTCTTGGCTAACTGTGGGCTCAAGGCCAGCCCTGGTTACATGAGGCCATCTCAAAATTAGTAAGTAACCATGAGACAAAGGCAAGGGAAATATGTTGCAATTAAATTATAATTTGTTTTTTAATATTTCTTTCTTTTTCTTTTTAAAATTATGAATAAAGTCATATTTTCTTTATTCCTGTATCCCCTTGTTCAAACTTCCTTCCCATCCCACCCAATGAGTCACTCTCTTTTTTCCTCATCTCCTAATCTCCTCCCCAGCAAGGGCAGGAGGTCCCAAGGTGGCTTAGTTCAGCATCCACTCCAGGCAAATCTGCATTCCTCATCCCAACATTAAGACTGGGTCAGGTGTTCCTCTGGATGGAATGGGCTCCAAAGGGCTGGTCCAAGGTGCTTCTGATCCCAAGTTGTTCAGGGATTGTGGTTAGCAGTTTGGGGAGGCTTTGTTTTTGGTTTAAAGTCCACTAATAATTGAGTACATTCCTTGCTTATCTTTCTGGGTTTGTGATACCTCGCTCAGGAGGATATTCTCCAAATCCATCCATTTGCCTGAAAATTTTAGGATATCATTTTTTTCTAATGCTGAGTAGTACTCCATTGTGTAGATGTACCACAGTTTGTTAATTCATTCTTCAGTTGAGGGGCATCTAGGTTGTTTCCAGGTTCTTTCTATTACAAATAATGCTGCTATGAACATAGTTGAGCTAATGCCTTTGGAGTACTAATATTGCTGGATCCTTAGGGTGATTGATTCCGAGTTTTCTGAGAAACAACCATACTGCATTCCAGAGTGGATCAACAAGCTTACACTCCACCAACAATGGAGGAGTGTTCCCCTTGCTCCACAACCTCTCCAGCATAGGCTGTCATCTGTGTCTTTAATCTTAGCCATTCTGACAGGTATAAGGTGGTATCTCAAAGTTGTTTTGACTTTAATTTCTCTGATGACTAAAGATATTGAGCCCATTTTCAAGTGCCTTTCAGCCATTTACAATTCTTCTGCTGAGAATGCCCTTTTTATCTCTGAAAATTATTCTTTGATGGGTTAAAATGAGGTTTTGGGTCCAGTTTCTTGAGTTCTCTATATATTTTACAGATCAGTCCTCTGTCACTTGTAGGTTTGGTGAAAATCTTTTCCCATTCTCTAGCCTGTCATTTTGTCTTATTGACTATCCTTGGCTTTACAGAAGCTCCTCAGCAGTTTCAGGAGGTTCCACTTATTGTTTGTTGTTCTTATTGTCTGCTCTACTGGTGTTATATTTAGGAAGTGGTCACCTGTGCCGATTCGGTGGCTGGTATTTCTCACTTTTTATATCAGGTACAGTGTGGCTGTGTTTATGTTGAGGTCTTCGATCTACTTGGATTTGAGTTTTATGCAGAGTGACAGGCTTGGAGCTAATTGCATTTTTCTACACACTACCATCCAGCTATGCCAACATCATTTGTTAAAGATATTAATTTTTTCCCATTGAATATTTTAGGCCTCTTTGTCAAAGATCTGGTGCTCATAGGTTTTTGGGTTCATTTCGAGATCTTCAGTTCAATTTCAGTGATCCATGAGTATGTTTTTATGCTAGTACCAGGCTATTTTTATTACTGTTGCTTTATAGTATAACTTGAAGTCAGGGATGGTGATGCCTCCTGATGTTCTTTTGTTAAGCAAAATGGTTTTGGCAAACATGGCTTTCTTGTTAATTCAAATGAATTTGAGTATTTTCTTTCAAGGTCTGTAAAAAATTGTGTTGGGATTTTGAGGGGAAGTACACTGAATAAGTAGATTGCTTTCGGTGGAATTGCCATTTTTACTATGTTGATCCTACCTATCCTGGAACAAGGGTGATCTTCCCATTTTCTTATGACTTCTTTGATTTCTTTCTTCAGTGATTTAAAGTTTTTGTCACATAGATCTGTTACTTCTTTGGTTATAGTTACTCCAAGGTATTTAATGCTATTTACAGCTATTATAAATGGTGACATTTCTCTTATTTCTTTTCAGCCCTTTTATCTTTAGTGTATAATAGGACTACTGATTTCTTTGAATTAATTTTGTGTCCTGCTACATTGCTGAAGTTGTCTATCAGCTGTAGAAGTTCCCTGGTAGAATTTTGTAGATCACTTATGTATACAATCATATCATCTGCAAATAGAGATAGTTAGGCTTCTTTTCCAATTTGTATCCTCTTATTCATCTTTTGTTCTCTTATTGCTTTAGCTAAACTTCAAGAACTATGTTGAATAGATAAGGGGAGAGAGGACAGCCTTGTCTAGTTCCTGATTTTAGTTGGATTGCTTTGAGTATTTCTCCATTTAGTTTGATGTTTGCTGTTGGCTTCTTGTAGATACCTTTAGTATGTTTAGATATTTTCCCTATATTCCTAATGTCTCCAGGACTTTTATCACAAAGGAGTGTTGGATTTTGTTCAAACCTTTTTTATCATCTAAGGATATAATCATGTAGTTTTTTTCTTTCAGTTTTTTTATGTGATGGATGGCATTTACTGTTTTTTGTATGTTGAATTATCTCTGCATTTCTGGAATGAAGCCTTCTTGATCATGGTGGATGATATTTTTTATATGTTGTTACATATGTTTTGCCAGAATTTTGTTGAGAATTTTTGCATTAATGTTCATGAGGGAAATTGGTCTGTAATTCTCTTTCTTTATTGCACCTTTGAATGGCTTGGGTATTAGGGTAATTGTAGCCTCATAAAAAAAGAGTTTGGCCATATTCACTCAGTTTCTACTATATAAAACAGTTTGAAGAGTATTGGTAGTACTTCTTCTTTGAATTTCTGGTAGAATTCTGCACTGAAACCATCTGAACCTGGGCTTTTTTTTTTAGTTTGAGGCTTCTAATTACAGCTTCAATTTCCTTTAAGGTTATAGGTCTATTTAGGTATTTAATCTGATCTTGATTTAATTTTGGTAAATGATACCTATCCAAAAAGTTGGCCATTTCTTTAAACTGTAATTTCAAAACTATTTAAAAAGAAGAAAATAAAAAACCTATCACCAATTAAAAACTACTGAGAAAGGGAAAAATTTGTCTTTTTCAGGGATGAATCTCGTAATTGTTTATCTTCTACCAAGTGGTTGGCTCTGAAATTATGTGTATACAAACAGACCCACATGCTTCTAATCATAATTTTTTGTTTATATATAATATAATATACATGTATGTGTGTATATGTGAATATAAGTTTGCATAACAATAATAATTAAAGAAAAAGAATCCCTTAATTCGAGTTTGAGTATTAGAGTGGAGAGGCTAGAGAAAGGAGAGAAAAGTAATGTAATTGTATTTTCACTTTTAAAATTACAAAACCCAAAGATATATACAAATATATATAATATATGTAATATATACACTATAATAAATTATCCATAGCAAATATACACTATTAAAATAACAATAGAATAAACATAAAATACTAAACTATTTTAGAAAAATGTTTAAAAATTTTTCTTTAATATTTCTTTTGATTATTTTTAGTTTTATATATCTTGTGTCTATTTGTCCATGTGGAGGGGGGCAGTTGCATTTGTGTGCCTTCAAAAGCCAGAGAAGTTCAATTCGCTGGAGCTTGATTTACAGGCTATGTGGGTTTGGGAATTGAGATTAGGTCCTTCTCAAGATCTCATGACATTAAAAATCTTTTGTATAAGAAAGGGTACAATCATTTGGACAAAACATGATGCTACAAAATGGGAAAATATTTTTAGCAAATGCACAGGCAATAGGGTTATGGGCTACAAGTGAAGGATGGGTCTCCCCAGAAAGGAGAAATGGAATAGATAGTTATGGAGGGAAGAGGTAGTAGGTACTAGAATGGGGAGATCAAACTGGGAGGGGTGAAGGAGGAAATACAGAAAGAAACAGCTAAAACTAAGGGCTGTTTGACGGGTCAGTGGAAACCTAATACAGTAGAAGCTCGTGTGTGTGTGTGTGTGTGTGTGTGTGTGTGTGTGTGTGTGTGTGTGTGTGTTGGCAAAGCCCTATTGGGGTAGCCAACATCTACACAACTGATTTAACATTGAGGAGTTGTGCAGTGCCAATCCAGAACATTAAACCTTCTGTCCATGGTACCAGAAAATACTCTGTGCACTGCAAAAAAGAAAGGGAAACACCAAGCTAGCTATAAACCCTTTGGTCTACAATAGTGGCCTGCCTTAAAGATACACTAACTGTGAGGTGAAACCCATACCCAGCACTGCTCAGATGCCCAAGAACCTGAGACTAGATCCCCCAGGGACCTAGAGGAAAACCAAATACCACTATACTGCTAAAGGAATGTAGCAATAAAAGACTCCTAATGATGCTCTGCAATACTCAAAGATCAGTGACTTGCTGAGCCATCATCAGAGAATCTTCCTCCTGCAGTAGACAAATACAAAACCAGACACTCACATCCAGACAAGCAGCAAAAAATGGGATGGTTCCATTAAATGCCTCCTTTCAATGCTCAGGGAGCCCCACAGAAGAGAAATCAGAAAGACTGTAAGACCTGGAGTGGATAGAGGGCACCAAGGAGACAAGGCATTCTAAACATGGCAAGACTGATGCACATAGAATCTAACAGAGACTAAGACATCATGCATAGGTTTGTACCAGATTGTGTTTTAGAGCTGAGAGAAGTGCACACAACTCCAACTCTAACCCCACAACTACCTCCAGTTGATAACCTCTTGCAAATGAAAAGTTAGTCTTCTCTAAGGTAGTTTTACTGGGGAATCAGAACACTCTTAAAGTAGAGAGACCCATAGTCCAGCAGTATTTGGCCAACATAAAGATTTTTGCCTCATAATGATGTGTCAGGGACTTTTGATTTATTGTTTGTTTGTGTTTACCTTACAAATCTTCTGTGTGCATATTATGGCTTCTGATTTTATTTTATGAACTTGTATGTCTTTGCATCTACACATTTCTTGCGCTTTTTCTTTGGCTTCCTTGTTTGTTTTTGTCTTATTTTATTTTGTTTCCCTTTGTTTTATTTTACTTTATCTTATTTTATTATTATTTCTTTGATGTCTTTTTGTGTTTCTAAAGAGAAACAGAAAGGATATGGATCTGGATGGAAGAAGGAAGGGGAGAGGGAGAAATGAAAACAATATGCGGAGGAAAAATTGTAATCAGAATACATTATGTGTACAAAACCTATTTTCAATAAAAGACAAAGCAATACTTGTTTTATTCTACCCAGCCATCTCTTCAGACATCCCTGTTGATTAAATATGTATTTTTATTATTTTATAAAAAGTTAATGTATTTATATTATAAAAATATTCTTATGAAAAACATATGCCCAGGAATCAAAAATTATAGAGAGATTATGTATTGCAAGCATATATGTTGCTGGAATGGGTTATAATATTTGAAATTAAATACTTTATTAAACTATTAATAAATTATGAGTATGTTAGAAGATAATAATTATTCCTATGTGATAAAATAAAATATATTTGTCATATTTATTCTTTTGCATTTTTATATTTTCTACATAGAATTTGTATGACTATTGGGAGAAATATTAATTTGTATATTGTTAACTTACATCTTCTCTAATTCATTTATGCATTCAGCAATTATTCTCCTAAACCTGTGATTATTGTTACATATCAGGGAAAACTGCTTCTGCTGTCATGACCCTGGTAGCTAAGTGTGACAGCTAGGTCCCAGGAGCCTAAACAAACTAAACAGTTTCCTTCACTTGGGCTATATGAAAATGCTGCCCAGTAGCTGCTGATATTTTAAAACAATCTCATTTAGTCTAGAGGCTCAACAGATATTTTCTTCAAAAAATAGCATTTGAACTAAAGAATGAAAGTGTACTGCAGAGCAACTAGACAAATCATGAGAGAAGGATTTCATACAAAGTCACTAGCACTTCCTACCTGTTGAAAGGAAGTGACAATAATAAAACAGCAAAATTAGAGATGTTTACTGGTGAGGCTGCAAATGAGGTTCCCATTAGAAAATAAGATATATAGCCAAAGAGCCATGGATTGTGGGAGTAGTTTTACTTTATTGCTCCTATTAAAAGCAGTCTATTTCTGAAGGCTTATATTTGTTCTTGTTTCCAAAGCCTTCAATGTGATGAGAAATAGATAACAGAAACCTTCCGAGAACAGCTTCTAGAATGATGTAGGATGGCTTTCTGCATGCTGTGATATCATTGGCAAATAAAGGGACTGTTTTGTCCCATGGCAAGGCATCTTAGAAGCAGGTGGGGAAAGTCAAGCATAGATAAAGGGGATTGAGGGTGGAGTCAGACGTAGATGACAGACAGAGGAAAGAAGACAAAATGTTTCTCTGAGAAAATGTACTAAGCTACTTGGTTAATCATGGGTTAGTTTAAGAGTTAAGTGTTAGCAAGTAATATGCCTGAGCAATAGGCCAAAAAGCAAGTAAATAATATAAGCTTCGGTGTGTTTCTTTGGAACTTTGGGACTGCTGGTCTGGACCTCAGGGCTAGGCAGAGATAAGAAGCTGCAGGCAGGTCCAGACCTTGGGGTTAGTCCAGGCCAGGAACTAATTACTACACTAGAGGCCTTTCATTTCACTGCCAAAACTGCCAACACCATGCAAAGACCCAAGTTTACTCTCATTGATTCTTTTTCACATCCTCATTAACATACTACAAATGAATTGCCTCAAAGTATGATTTTTCTTTTCTCAGTTCAGTCACTTGGGACTATAATCAACACAGACTAATTCTCAATCTGCCCCTACTAAACTCACTTGAAAGTTTTCTTTTTTTTAACCTAGGAAAGACTAGATATTTATAATTCTCTATTATTGCTCATGCTTCTTTTGTATATTCCTGTATAAATATCATATATATATATACAGAAAATGATATGCAAATATTTATGGTCTATTGCAGAACTTTTCAAAGCATTAACATTAGGAGCTAGGCGGATTTCATAATTCTACTTCTTCAATGAAGAAACACATTTAATGTTTTTCACTGAGTTACTAAAGGACAGCCCTGGGAAAAAACCAAATTCTCTCTACAGTTAAAGAATGTTCTTTTTACCATAACATGCTAGTTCTCATGAGGCCCAATGATCCTTTATCCTTCTCTCTAAAGAATACAAGGTGCCATGTATTATCTATACAGTTTGCTTTACACAGAGTTAGGACAACATTCTTGTCAATGCCTAATAACTATATTTGAATAATTTATAGCCAAAGTGTTATTTATTGATTATTATGCTATGCCATGATGATAAGAAAAGACAGGGGGAACCAGTTCCCTGAAGTGTAAATAGTAGCTGACACTGAGTGACTTAGAAATGGCAGGAAGTCAGCTGAAATTGCAGCCATAGTGATGCCCTTTTAAGTAATTATATGCAGTGTTAATGTCTCCCCGTCAAGAAGTTTCCACTATTGACAGTATTAACTAACAATAGTTGATTAAGTCTTCAAGGTAACTTAAAGTCTACTGGGTATAGGATCATTAGGGACATGATGCAATTTATATGTCACCATGTACTCCATGTGATAATTTAATGTCACTGGAGTTGTAAAAAGAGAATAATGACAATAGATAATATACACTAAGTGATAACTAATGGAACAGCTAAAGACCTCTTCATTATTTCACCATTTTTCTAAGCATTAAATATTATTAATATACACTTCCAGTATGTCTTCACAGGCATCACATCTGTATCTGAGAGAACTTTTGAGATTCAGTGACGGTCACAAAAACAAAGTTACAAAGATCTTACCTTATCAGATATAAATTTGCTTCCTTGGACTGTTCATCTACTGTTTAAACCTAAATTTCAATAAAAAAAAACAGAGTCAAAACTAGACAGCATATATTGAATTATTTTTTCTATCAGAATCAGAAAAAAATTCAGAATTGCACAATACTTAATATTATAATATGAAAACAGAATTTCAAGAGATTAATGGAGAATACAAGTGAGAAGCATAAATTATAAATGCATGTAAATTAACATTATCCATTTATTTTTCCCATTTAGGGGAAGAAGAAGGAAAGCAATGTACATATATGTGGTGATCAAAGAAGAGAGAACTGCAAATGGGCTTGATAATTCCAATAGGTAGGTACATCTGGACAAAAGCTTGGTACAATGGTGTATAAAATGAAGATGACCGTGGCTTATATAGTAATGATACAGTAGACAGTATTTCATTTTTCAATTTAGAGTTGATAAATTTAATAATCTCAGTAAATAAAGTATTTTATTTGTGATAACCATCTTATTCTACAATATATCATTCATCATCCAAGCATGGATGAGAACTATGCCTTGCTCTGTCATGTCACAGAAGACAGTACCATCTCTTTAATGCAGCAAGAGTATCACCTCTTAGTCATGTGATGGACCAAGTCAGCTGATTTTAAAGATCTGACCTTTGTATCTGTGCCTTCTCTCCTCAGGCCACTGAACTATAAAAAGCTGCCGAAGTAAGGTTCATAAAGTGACACCTGTCTGTTAGCAGTGACTTTCTGAAATGTTTTGTTGAGAACTCTGAGGTCTCAAATAAGGTGATGAAAATATAATTAAAGTTATTGGCCAAAGAAGAGGAAGGTTAACAGCCAAAGTAGTTATGATGAGCAGAGTAATTTGCTAGTAGCCAGAATACTACCAAATTTGCAGTTTTTTTACAGTGTTCAGAGTTCATCATTTATTTGCTTTTCACTTCTGGCTGTTCTATAGAAGAGGATATTTGTCTTTTCAAGCTATACATGGACATATAGTATTAATGTGGCATGGCTTAGGGTTTCGGCCAACTTATAGCTTTCTTTTATAAGCATATCCTCCCTTCTCATAATATATCATTTAGAGCAAATGACTAACACATAGTCAATGTTAGTCATGTGCTAGTTTATGGCTACAAATAGAATTATCCCCATGAGAAAGATAAAAAAAAAAATGTTTGTTTCAGGTTTAACTATGTTTCAAATTTGTAGGCTCAATCTATATCATTGTAAAATGTCAGTATTCTGAATTATAGAAGTGCAGATAGAGGCAAGAGATAAAATGAGCCATTATAAACTCAAATACTTGGGCTTCTTAATTTAGCCAGAACTTTTTTGAGATCTATCATCCTGTCATTCAGAATGATGGGACACATTTCAGGTAACTCCTTCTAATCTGTATGTAGAAATGAAATGTACTCAGATATGTTACATTAGGTCATTCATTTCTTCCCTTACTTCCTTTACCTGTTGTACATTGCCTCTTGGGTTAGCAAATGAAATCAAAGTAACAAAATTTGTTTAGAGAACAAATCCAGGATATAAAGGCAATTTGAAACACATTATGTCAGAGTTCAAACCATGCTATCATTACTCATTTACACTGGATATCTTTAATGTACATGGTAAAGAGTCTCAAATACATTCAGAAATCCTAAAATAATATTAACAAAGAATACTTAATTTGAAAGCCATTGAATAGATTCTTATTCATGTGCTAAGGCTTACATGAAAATCAGACTGAATTTTGTGACAGGAACAGACTTAAGGCCATTTATCACGGTATTTCTAGAATGCTTCATTCATCATAAAAGTATAAAATAGCATTGTGTTGTGAATATTTTTGACAGGATAATCACCTTTGGCCATTTCTTTCCTTGCAAAGTGCTAGACAAACAATCTTGTGTGATCTCTGCAGCAGTCATGTTGATGTTTGAAGGAATCAAATTCCTGATTGAGTTTCTGTATGCAGTTTTTTTCATAAGACATTCAATCTAATATAAAGCTTATATTCACTCAATGAGACAGAAAAATTTGGTACTTGTATAAACCTGAAGTATGAATATTAAGGTAAAAATTGTCTATTGGAGCATCAGACAAAAAACAGTCATGAAAGCTGAGGATCAAAGCCTTTCTGAAAACAAATACAGCCTCCCCACCTTTGGTATCTTTCTTTTTACCTAACATTCAGGAAAGGGTCCTCTTTATCCATGAAGCTGAGCAATTCAGCAAACCAAGCTTCTCATAAAAGAAAATCAAAACTTTGTTGCAAATGCTTTAATATTTCTTCTAAATTCAAAATTGGCCTCTAGCTCTACTGTAACTCTTTGGGAAAACTTTATGACATTTTCATACCAAATCAGATTTTATATCAATTCTTTTTTATTTAAGATTTTTTTTAAATTTTATGCTGTTTGGTCTAAGTCTCAGGCATATTGCCAACTATCTTTTAGTTTCATTTTAATTCAACCCATTTCCTTTAATCTGTCCTACCACATGGCCTGTGGTTCACCTCTTTCATTACATCTTGCATCATGGACAGCTGAATCACCTCTTTATCTGACCCCAGCCCTTTTCCTCCTACCTATGTGCCGATTTCCATGCCTCCTCTATGATGCCTGCCATGGGCCAAAACAGTTCCTTTATTTAAGGAATGATATTTACAGCATACGGAAAGACATTCCCATATCACTTTCCCTTTCTCTGTCTAATCAAAAAATGTTTCAGTTTCAACACAGCAAAATTACATATTTTGTAGCTGACAAAACAGCTATCAAGCAAGAATTATAGTTACAATATCTAGTTTATTTGTATTTAACAAAATTTAATATTCTGTTATCTACTTTACACTTGTGATTCTAAAGTTTCATATCTAATATACCTTTTAAAATAACTAAGAAAAGATACTACTTATTACTATCTAATCTTCAACTACATCAAAGACTACAGAAGGATTTAATATTACCCAAGTAAACAGTAAGTGCAAGAAACTTCCAAAATTTAGAAATGACAGAGATGGCGCTTATCTTCTTGGACAGTCATCCAAAGTTCCTTTGTAACGTTGGGGCATTCATCTTCAGCCTACAGGCCTAGAGTGTTTGGCATACTTTTCAGTGAAGCAGGAAATCTGAAAAACTGCTCTGCCCATTCTGGCATAGTTCATAAGTTGCTTCTCCTCATGTCCTGAACAATGTCTGCCAGCTTTCTCTGCAAAGCAGGAACCTACAGGACCATCTTTGCTTGTTTGGCCAAAGTTCAAAGATCACATTCCTATGGAAAATGCATGTCCAGTTTATACAGCATATTGACTAGTACTCAATACAAGAACAGCTTCTCGTCCCGAGGCTAATTGTTGCCACAAAGAAAGCAACTCCACATGAAGTTTCTTCAATGCCCATTATTCTCTTGAAGTAGATTTAAACTGCCAGGAGCACACCTGTCTCACTGTCCAGAAAAGTCTAAGTTCTTAAAATATTTTAAATTCTATATTCAGTATGTCCTTAAAGTAGCTGAAGATTACCTATCTAATTGAAATATATCTTTATATACTTAAAAAGCTAACATTATTATAAGTTTAATTATCATAGATGGTTATTAATCTGCATTTTAATTACACCTTACAATTTTAAAGGAATTGCAAAAACATAATATCTTAAACAAGAGTAGAAATATGCATACAGGATAATAAAATTGTCCCTAAATTTGTATCAAAAAACCAAAATACATACCAATTTAAAATATTTTGAGATTAACAGCTGAATTTTTGATTAAAGTAAATTCAATAATCTATCTTTTAAAAATCATTCATATACCATATTCCCCGTTTTTTCTTAGAAAGAGATTAACTATGACCATTAACCATTCATAATGAAAACAAATATTTATAAACATTATTTTGTGAATTTGAACATAGTTTTCTATTACTTCTTCCTGCTGATTAAGGGGCGTTGATGAACCCATATTTGCCTAGAAGCAATCTATAGGTCCCCATCTTCTGTGGAAACAAAAGCAAAACCTCTTTTCCAAAGCAACATATCCTTAGACACAAATTTCAAAGTCAAGATACCTTTAAAATATATGTTTGTTTAACTTAGCAGCCTTTGCAATTAATTGTCTTTCTGCAATTAGTTCATTAACACTTAAAAAATTAAAGAAAACACAATAACAACCATAATCCAGACTCTGTGTATTTTCCATCTTTATGCGGCTTATTATAATTTTATTTCTCCTTTTTAAAGAAATTTCTCAACCCCTTTTCTCTTCTCTTCCAGCCTACATATTCTTTTTCTCAAACATTGTAACCCATTTAGAGGCTTTTCTCCATCTGAATCTGCTTTATGGCATATCCTGAAATCGTTTTTCAGCCAGAAGAGCTTTCAAAATTTGCTAGACTGTGCAGCACTGCTTTGCCTGCTGATTCTGCCCTGCTAGGTGGCTTTTCAACATGGCAGAAGTGCCAGAGCCACTCTTATCTTCCCAATTCTAGGAAGCATTATTAAATATCATGAAACCTTTGACCACCCCAACTCTGAGGAAACTTAGAGTCCACACTATTGCTAAGTAGAGTGCTGCCACTCGCTATTCACTCTACTTAATGATTTGGCAGCAGGGCCTCTTCAAGAGGTACACAGTTTTTGCAAATACAACTGAGTCGGGAAGCTGCTCTTAAAGGAGATTTGCCTGTTCATCAATAGCAAACAGAGCAGACCCAAGAAAATGTTGCTACTAAGAAGCCATCTTTGACTCTGTTCCCTTTCTGTTAAATATTAACAGAAATCGTAAATCAATCAGATGCAGCTTGTTGCCTATACTGAGTATTCTATGAGACTTGAGAAACCCTGTACTATTTTATATCTCAGTCCCACACACCACTCTGTACTACAACTCACTTCAGAGATACAACTCAGAAACTACTTTTGGCTCTGTGCTCTAGAACTCTTTTTTAATTTCATGCTTTATGTGCGTATTTACCCCACTTTAGGATGCCATCTGTACATTGAGGTTTCTGGCTCCATCCAGCCTGCTTATCTGGACCAGCAATCTCAAAGTCTCAAAGAAACACACAGATGCTTATATTAATTCCATACTATATCTCAGGCATATTACTAGCTAATTCTTTCATTTTAATTCAACCAATTTCCATTAGTCTGTCCTGCCACGTGTCCCGTGGCTCACTTATTTCATTACATCTTGCATCATGGACAGTTGGATCACTTCCTTGAAGAATTTTTTTCATTCATTTCATATGCCAACCACAGATGCCCTTCTCATCTATCCTCCTGCCCCTCCAGCCTTCCCATTTATGTCAATTCTTAACCTTGCCCAGACTAAATACAGTGGTATCCTGTGTACTCACAAACCAAGGTAAGTTTTGTGTTAGAAAACAATGTAGAGTCCAGTATAGCTTAACTGTTTTTGTTTATCCTATTTAGAAGAGTATTGTTGATTTAAAATTAGATGAAAATATCCAAATTTTTTAAAACAAGAAAAAGGAAACAATTACCCTAATAAAAGCCTCTTTTTTCCTCTCACACCATTTAGCAAAGTAGTTCTCCTCATGTTACTGTTTAAGGAAACATATTGGATCCCACTAAGGAAAACTAGCTGTATAGAAGGTCATGTTTAAAAACCAAGGAGAGTAGAATTTGCCTGACAGGTATATATTCTGTTCAAAACCCTCCAGAGCATTCAGAGGCTACTGATCTCCATCACTGAATGTAGCTGTCAGACTTCAAGAAAATGGAAATCTTGTGTTATTGCCACAATAACATGAATATGAAGAGGTAGCCAGTTTGAATCTTCAAAGAACTGAAGAAGGGGTGGGGTGGACCAGCAGCATGGAGATGAAAGATTGGGAGCTTCCAGGTGAGGAGGACATGCTCACTCTGAGAAGAGAGGAAATTTGGTGGTGTATCCTGCTGGTTCAGGGAGGACACCCTTGTTCTTATTCCCTCTTCCTCATTATTTATCCCTTTTTGTGCTTTGCCTTTATTATTTGCTAGCCTTCTTTTTTTTCCCTTTTATTTCTTCTTAGTCTCTCAAGTCCTACTTTGCTTCTAGCTGGATGTGGTACTGACATTTTCATACCAAAGGATCAATTCTTAACCTTGTCCAGCCTAAGTAAACTGCCCTCCTATCTACTTTTACAAACTAAGTCATAACACATGAGCCTCTCAAGCTTTACCTGCAAACCCAACCTACTTCCAGAAGACAAAATAATTGCTTTTCTGCCACTTTTCCTTTGGGTTCTGACTCCTATGGTTTTCTAGGTTAAGATGTTTTTCTCCAATATAGAAATCATGACAGACCCTAAAGTGAATAAAGTTGTCCACTCACCATCCGAAGTCTTAGAAAGGGCTCCATAAACTATCATAGACATATGTTCTTATAAACACTACCGTATACTCTGTTCTAGCATGGGTTATTTACTCTTAGAGTTATACTGTCTGTCTATGTCTGGTGTACATAAAAATTATACTTTTTCCAATCCAGTATTTTGTCTCCATGGCAACAACTTGATTTATACTCTCATTACTGCATGTAGTTATTCCCACCATATCTTCTTTTTTCTTTATATTATATAACATTATATGTTATAGTATCTGGGCCAAGTCTTTAGTCAAAATCAGGGAAATATGTAAGACTAATAATATAGTCTTACTTTGGCCATAAAAGATAAGCTGGGTATGATAATCATGTCTGCAATCTCAGTACTTTGAGAAAAGTAGTAATCAAGCCAAAAAACTCACAAAATTAAGACTGGGTCACTTCTGGAAACTTAGCATAGAGAAATCATGAACTTTTTTGTGGGGAGGAGCTGTTTATTAGACTATGAAGAATTTATTAAAAGTTTAATAATCCAGGAACATGACCAGTACATTTCTTGCAGAATCTTATTTATTTTTCTGTATCTATTTATTTATTTAAAGTCAGATTCTTTTCTATGTACTATATCCCTACCACAATTACCTTCTCTTCATTCCTCCCAGTGTCCCCTTATCTCTTCTCTCCCATAGATCTACCTTCTCCCTTTGTTTGCTCCTTGGAATTGAGCAGGCCTCCAAGAGACAACAGTCAAACAGGATGAAACAAGACACAGTAAGACAAGGTAAAAGCCCTTATATCCAAGATGAAAAAGGTAACCTAATAGTAGAAAAGGGGTCCCAAGAACAGGCGAAAGTCAGGAATACATCCACTCCTATTGTTAGGAGTCCCACCAAAAAAATCATGCTAACAGCTTAACATATATACAGAGGACTTGGTGCAGCCCCATGCTTACTTCTTCTGTCTTTGCTCTTATTTCTATCCAGAGAATTTATTCTTCAGCCAAATTCTGGGAGTTTGATCCTTAGTTCTATATCTACCTACTTTCTCTTTTTATGATGGAGACAGACTTGGATTTTCCTTTGTGTGAAGATGCAGAAAATACAATTATTTATCTTTTGCTCATAAATTAGTGCAAAACATTTTCCAGAAGAAGGTTGTTTAGTTTATCTAAAAGACGATGCAATTTCTGGTTCATCTACCAAGCCATTAACATTAATGAGTCAGTCAATTTCAATGTTTCATGCTCATCTAACTTCCTGCAGCATGTTCAGGTTAAGAATACTGGGACTCCATTTAATTATAATAGTAACTTCTAACCTTGAATGACCATTCAATCAAAGACATTGGGCATGTCTGGAGTAAGTTTGGATAATGAAGCAGAGATCTGTGGTGCCACAAAACATCCTATAGTGCATAACTATAACCAAGCATTATCAGTCTCCCACTGGAATAAATTCTAGGGAAGGAAAGAATCCTGAAATGCAGGAACCAATGCTAATTTAATTGTTGGAGCTATATGTAATTCATAATTCTGTATTCAATTTTACCTTTCAAGATATCCCTTCCCACAGTAATTGGATTAGGATTACAGACTTTCTAAACTATTTGGAGCAATACACAAGCACACACACACATACACACACACACACACAAACACAAACACACTCTCACACACGGGGGTGGGCGTTGAGGGATGGAGGAAGGGAGAGAGAGAGGCAGAGAAATAGACAGAAAAGTTTTCTGGCCCAGATCTATTCATTCAGTTTCTTGCAATATTTTCTTTCTGTTTTTAAATGGTATCACTGCTTTATCCTTGACTCATTCATAATATTTTACCCAAGCTCTCTTATCCTTGTCTTTATAAGTACAAAATTTAGTTCCACACTAGATAGTGCTGGGGGAAAAAATCAGACACTCAACTACTAGAAAGCTACTGTCTTCAGAGAACCATTGTTCAGAAAACCATTGAACAGTAGTTCAAGAAGAAATTCAGCAGCTCACAAAGGACTCACACAATGACTGTGAGAAGAAGAAAGTCTGTAGCTGCACTCTCTAGACCACACCTACACTGATTCCCCACTAACTGTTGAGTTATGTGAGGCTACATAGATTAACAAATGTTTGAAAGTTTTTCCAGATCCTTACTTATATTGTAGCACCTAACATTCATCATGTACATGGAATATGCCATGAACACATTTATAGACTTGCTTGATACAATTTTGCAATATGCCGTCTTTCAACATCTTAGACTATGCATAATTCATTTCATATTTGATTATGTGTCTTTGAATGAGAAAGTTTCCATCTTGTAGACCTAAGATAGCACTAATCAGAAAAAAAGAAACGTGAAAATGATTTAATTAACTAGTGAATGACTAAATATTATTTTTTTCATGCTATTAGAATACTTAAAATTTGGAATTGAGCCACATGAGAAGTGAGAATGGAATCTGTACAGAATGTGTCAATATAATGACTATGAATTATAACAAGTGTTTTATCTTAGTAAATTTTGCTTGCTTCTGGTTCCATCCACACTTTATGTCTTCCTTTTGTCTTAGTGTATCCTGATTAAACTGTGATATTCGAAATGTTTACACCAACTTACCACCTATGCAAGACTAATATGCTATTTTAATACCATTTATTATTTTATAGCTAACTGTTAGTGCTCAAATTATAAAAGATAAATGCTATTAAACTTAATTATAAGTTATATTTTGTACTTTTTCAATCTGAATGTAAAAAAATGCATGAAAGCCACATACTTAAAAGGGTATCTTTTAACCAGAAATCTACTTACTCAGAATCATTATTTTAGAGTGAGCTCAACAAATAACATATTCTGAGGATGGGGAGATGGTACAGTCAGTGGATGACAAAAAAGTATGAGGATCTGAGTTCAGGCTATTAGAATGCAAGGCAAGGTGACTGATGCTTGCAGTAAAGATTTGTGAGAAGAGAAGGCAAATTCCTTAAAACTTACTGAGCTGCTAGCTGCATGCAAAATGTGTGAGCATCAGATTCCCTAAGATTCTGTCTCTGTCTCTATCTCTGTCTCTGCATCTCTTTTTCTCCCTTACTGTGTCTTTCTCTCTATCTCTCTTTTACACACAAGCACACACATACACACACACGCACACACACATAGTGGAGAGCAAGTAAGGAATAACACCTGCTATCAAGTCTGGACTCTCTTACACATGTGCACACTCATGGACATAAATACACATTAAGAAGTGAAAATACAATTTAGAAATCAACCAAGACACATAGGTCTGAAAACTCAATGATAATTTATAAGAAAAGTAATTTTAATTAACATATTAATTGTACAAAGTAATCAGTTCTGTTATGACAATTGCCTGCAAACATACAGCTTATTTTGATATCTTTATTCTGAAACACCCAACACACACACACACACACACTTTGTGATAGAATTAATATGGAGAAGATTAAAAAAACAAAGTAAAGAGAAATTTCATTAAGAGTATTTGGAATCTCAGATATGTTAATGACCTTGTAAATAACCATAATGACTTATTACCTCAAGGAATACCATTTGGTTAGAAAATGACCCCCTCCCTTGGTGGTTTGAGACAGTATCTCTTGCAGGCTAGGGTGGTTTCAAATTCACTAACACCTGATGACAACCTTGAACTTCTGATCAACATGACTTATCTCACGATTACTTACATATAAAAAGCTACTGTTCCTGCTTTACTTGCTTCTGTGCACCAATTCAAGTTTCCTTTTTTTCCATGGAGTTCCACCAAATGTGTCATATCCCAAGTTTTGGTGTCACTTTAGAATACTTTTATAGAGAACACATAACACATGTAATGTATGGCTTCCCTCCCTCCAGGTCCTGGGCTTGAAACTATAAATTTTGCATTTCACTGAGGCTTATGGTAATGATATTTTATCTACATATGTGTTTCTAAGCCTGAGTGCAACTTGTCCTGCCTTTCAAACCCTGCTAAGCTTATTGGTTGGCTTCTTGAGGATAATTGAATTTGAGAATTGAATCTGTGATTTGTGATAGAAAATGGTAACATTATATGACTACAAATAAGGTCTTGCCAACACACCTCAAGAGATTTGTTTAATGTTTTATCAGGAGAAATGGGGCAGTTGATGATTTATTCACATATCTAGTATTTCCAGACATTGCACTGTAAAACAGACTTCGAATCCATCTAAAGAGCCATGGCTGTTTCATGCCCCTCACTGTCCTATCCCCAGGAGTTGAACCAAGACCATCTCAGGCTCCATGGAGAGAGGCCACCATGTCACTGGCCAGTATTTAGGAGTACTGTAGGTATTAGAATTACAGTATGAAATCCACTGTCTTTTTTTTTCCTCCAGAGAGAGAAAGCACTGGAGCCCCGAGTGGAATTATAAATATTGCCACAGTTAAGGACTCTCTCTCAAACTTTACTGAGACCTTAGAAAAATATGCACATCTAAAGAATACAACATGAACTGGCATCTGTATATATTGAATTACCATCAAGTTCATAAATGAACCAGTCATCTCTCATGGTTACTCTATGTTGGAGTGACCGTGTGGTGGTAAGAACATAGAAATCTATTTTTCATCAAATATCAGTTTACAATATTACATTGCTAACTGTAGGTGCTATGCATTATATATCTCTAATTCACTCATCTTTGCACTGAGTAAGTTCTTTGCATTTCTTTCATCCTTTAATTTCCTATACCTTCCATCTGGCAGCTACCATACTGACTTTCCATGAATTTAACATTCAGGTTCTAGTATCAGTGAAGCCATGCAGCAATCGATTTTGTGGGTTTTTTTTTTTTTTCATTTACCTTAAGATTCTCCATGTTCATTCATGCTATAATAAATTGTAAGTTTTTCTTTTTTCAATGATAATATTCCATTGCCTATATGTGGAATGTTATATATAAATTTATACACCATTTTTCACTCCTTACTTCCTTAATCAGTCAATGAATACAGATTGTTAACACATCTCAGTGAAATATGCCACAAGGTATAGGAGCATGTAGCTATTTCTTTGAAGAAGACATTTTATTTTTTCAAATATACATACATTAGTGAGGTGGATAGACCCTAGGGAAGTTCATATGAGGGGATGGCCGGTGTAGTGATAGGACATATGTTTGCCACCTGTGTAGAGGTCAGAGGACAGGATACAAGAGAAAGTTCTTTTCTTCCTTCATGCAGTTCTTGAAATTCAAACTCAGGTTGTCATATTTGGTAGCAAATGCTTTTATATTCTGAGGGATCTCAGAAATTCATCATTGAATGATGCCTCTAAACAGTTGTCTGACATAGCTGTAGCCACTTTTATTCTTGTCATCTATAGAAGTATTCTGTTTACTTAACAGAATAACGACACTTATCTTCTGCCTTTTTTCAAATGGCAACTAGAATTTCACTTGTGTCCTCAGGAAAGAAAGTGAAAGCTATGGATTTGGTCTTTTCAATCAATCTACTCATGTTTCAAAATACTATTTAGTTATTTATAATTTGTGTGGGTCAGTAGCATAAAGAAAAATAAGTCATAAAGTAGAGTGATAAAGATATGGTATAATTTGGTTCATCCCAGGGAAAATATGTATCATAAAGATTCATCTTTTGTCTGCATCTACTTTAAGGCTGAGAACATATTAAGATAGACTGTGTGAAAAGTAACATAAATAGTACCCTATATTTTGTTTTTTTCCCCCGCTTTTAAACAAGTATCAAATATTAGAGTGAATTTCCATTGAATTTTTTTTTAAAAAAAATCATTTCTATTTGCAGATGATGTGATTGCATACATAAGTAATCCACAAAATTCTACCACTGATAAACACTATCAGCAATGTGGCAGGATACAAGATTAACTCAAAGAAATCAGTAGTCCTACTATACACTAAAGATAAAAGGGCTGAAAAAGAAATAAGAGATATATCATCCTTTATAATAGCTGCAAATAGCATTAAAAACCTTGGAGTAACTATAACCAAGGAAGTAACAAATGTACTTGACAAAAACTTTAAATCACTGAAGAAAGAAATTGAAGAGTATATCAGAAAATGGAAAGATCTACCAGGTTCCTGGATAGGTAGGATCAACATAGTAAAAATGGCAATTCTATCAAAAGCAATCTACAGATTCAATGCACTTCCCATCAAAATCCCAACACAATTTTTTTACAGAACTTGACAGAACAATACTCAACTTCATTTGGAATAACAGGAAAGCCAGGATTGCCAAAACAATTTTGCTCAACCAAAGAACCTCAGGAGGCATCACCATCCCTGACTTCAAGTTATACTATAGAGCTACAGTAATAGAAACAGCCTGGAACTGGCATATAAACAGACTTGT
This sequence comes from Sigmodon hispidus, assembly GCA_004025045.1. Classification (NCBI taxonomy): domain Eukaryota; kingdom Metazoa; phylum Chordata; class Mammalia; order Rodentia; family Cricetidae; genus Sigmodon; species Sigmodon hispidus. The sequence goes on from PVIH01002930.1 coordinate 112,691, forward strand.
GGATCAATGCAATCAAATTGAGGATCCCAATATTAACCAAAAGCCTATGAACACCTGATTTTCGACAAAAAGGCCCAAAATATTTCATGGAAAAAAGATAGTATCTTTAACAAATGGTGTTGGCATAACTTGATGGTAGTGTGCAGAAAACTACAAATAGATCCATACCTCTTACCCTGCACAAAAGTCAAATCCAAATAGATCAAAGACATCCAAATAAACCTAGCCACACTGAACTTGATAGAAAGGAAAGTGGGAAATACCCTCCAACGCATTGGCACAGGTGACCAATTCCTAAATATAACACCAGTAGCACACACAATAAGAACAACAATCAATATGTGGAACCTCCTGAATCTGAGAAGCTTCTGTAAAGCCAAGGATACAGTCAATAAGACAGAAACGACAGCCTACAGAATGGGAAAAGATTTTCACCAACCCTACAAGTGACAGAGGACTTATCTCTACAATATATAGAGAACTCAAGAAACTAGAGCCCAAAACCTTGAATAACCCAATCAAAAATGGGGTTCAGAATTAAAACGGAAATGCTCAGCAGAAGAATTACAAATGGCTGAAAGACACTTTAAAAAGTTCTCAACATCTTTAGCCATCAGATAAATGCAAATCAAAACAACTTTGAGATACCACCTGAAACCTGTCAGATTGACTAACAAAAAACACACAGATGATAGCCTATGATGGAGAGGTAGCAGAGCAAGGGGAGCATGCATCCATTATTGGTGAGAGTATAAGCTTGTTCAGCTACTCTGGAATGCAGTATGGCTGTTTCTAAGAAAACTGGAAATCAATGTCCCCAAGGATACAGCAATACAACTACTGGGCATATACCCTAACGATGCACATTCACACTCCAAAGGCATTAGCTCAACTTTGTTCACAGCAATTTTATTCATAATAGCAGGAACCTGGAAACAACCTAGATGCTCCTCAACTGAAGAATGGATTAACAAACTGTGGCACATCTACACAATGGAGTACTACTACTCAGCAGTAAGAAAAAATGATATCCTAAAATTTACAGGCAAACGGATGGATTTTGAGAATATCCTCCTGAGCAAAGTATCACAAACCCAGAAAGATAAGCAGGGGATGTACTCACTCATTAGTGGATTTTAAACAAAAAGCAAAGCATGTTTAAGCTGCAAACGACAACCACTGAACAGCTTGGGATCTAAAGCACCTTGGAGCCCATTCCCTCCAGAGGAATACCTGACTCAATCTCGATGTTGGGATGAGGAAAGCAGATCTGCCTGGAGTAGATACTGAATTAAGCCACCTTGGGACCTTGGGACCTCCTGCCTTTGCTGGGGAGGAGATAAAGTGATGTGGAGAATGCAGGGAGGGGCAGGAGAGGAAGTTTGAATAAGGGGATACAAGGATAAAAAATGTCTTTATTCCCTCAAAAAAAATCTACTGTATATTTCCCTCAAACTCTAAGAGTTCACTTTTGTCTTTATGGAAGACAGAATTAAGGTGTTAATCCCATTTCATTTCCCTGGACAAGACTAATTAACAGAGTGATAAAGATTCAATGTGGCCATGTAAATGTAAACATAAATCAATGGTCCACTGATTCCACTGAATCCATTCGGGAAATAGGGAAGAGAGAAGAGACTCAGATAAGAATAATGGCCATCATTATTTTGGCTTTGGAGGAAAAAGATAAGGTTACTGAAAGAGCATTAAAGCAAATGAGAACTGAGATGAATGTGTTGAGGTTAGAAAAACAAGAAAAGAATAAAGAAGGGAAGAAAGTCATCAATAAACAGGGAAAAATAGGGTAGCTATATCAGTTATCTGAAATATAAAATTTATATTTTGTCATTCTTGTTTAAAAAATAAAAACAAAATGAACAGGATTTTCATGAGAAGAGTTTCTCTTCACAATCAGAAGAAAATTCACATTTTAGATTAGTTCCTTCAGAGATAATGTAACTTCTTCTAGTAAAACCAAAGTAACATCCATCTCCTACAGAGAGTTTCATCCATAGGTGTTCTTAGAAACAGTATAGGACTTTGAAACTCTCTTTTGTGTTTTCAGGTATAATTTTATTTCTAAGCATTAGAGAAACAGAGAGAGATCTAATTAATGATGCAAGTTTAACCAACAATGTCTTACATTATTTTACTATAATTACACTTCCAAATATAAAATGCAGAGAATTGGAAATATATTTAAAGTTTATGACCAAACATCTTTAAAATATGAAACTGCCATATGCATAACAAGTCCTTTGTGCGTGTTATGATTGTTTGTATGGTTTGCATGAAAATGTATTTGGGTCTTCATGCACATAGAGGTCAAAAGTTGGATGTGGGGTGTCACCCTTGATCACTCTTTATCTTATATATTGAAACAGTCTATGGTACCTCTTACTTATAATATTATAATTTATTTGGGCTTATAGTCTCAGGCACAAAGTCCATAATGGTATGCTCTCATTGTCAACAAGTGTCTGGGAAAGAAAACTGGTTATTCGTATTTCATTGGCACATTAGAAAACAGAAAGAGCAAAAAGAAGTGGGGAGAGACTACAAAATGTCAAAGTTTATCTACAGTGATGGACCTCCTCCAGCAATACTTCATGGCCTGAGAGTTGCATTATCTTTCTAAATAGAGCCTACAATTTTGCACCAAGTGTTCAAATACACTAGCCTGTGGGAGATGCTGATAAGTCAAACCACCACACCCTATATGAGGTGTTTCTACTTATCTCAACTTTGGCATGGACAGATGTGCGATTTCTACTTTTTAGATGGAAAAGTGGAGTTCATGAAGGAGTAGTGTGCTAAAGCATATTGGTTTGTCAAAACTAACTGATATATCTTTGGGAATTTGATGAAAGAGTTGATATTGCATTGGTGCTTTGGAATTGAGAATGATAGAACATTCTGTAGAGACTGGGAAATCTGCAATCAGCCATTTTTCCCACTCCAAGAGTCATTGCTGACATCCTCATCCAAAGACCTACTTAGGTACAGTGGAGAGAAGTCTACAGACATAAGCTCTCAGAAAAGAAAGAATAACTTAATTCTCCTACTTTGAACTCTGTAGTTCTTCTATTTCATCACACTTAGGTGGAGATAAATACAATCAGGTCATTGGAGAAATTTTAATTTTGGTTCTAATGTATGAAAATTCTATTTCATTAAACTATGTCCGGCAAGGTGACTGCCACTACCCAGCTTATAGTCAAATGACTTCTGCTTTGCTGTCTCTGGTATTAAAATGTATTAAAATGTAGACCCTCTGTATTGTGCAAAGTTTTCCAGAGTGTCACAAAACTGGACTCCTATGAGTTTTGACAATGTATTTATCCATTTTGATGTTTTCTTCTGCCATTGGGCTGTGCATTGTATCAGCTAATACCTGCACTTTTGACACCCTGTGTTGCTGCAGACTTTGATTACACCTCGAGTGTGGAGTTTTTGTTTGTTTGTTTCTAGATATTTTTTATTTATAAAATAAAGTCTTTTTATCCATCTGTCTCCATGATCCATCTCTCTTTCCACCTCCCAATTCCTCTCAGTCGGCCTTCAGGCCCCCCATCCTTTTTAATTTATTTAGTAATTCTTTTTCTAATCTCTAATTTCTTCTCACTCTAGTTGAATTAACAGGCAGATTCCAGTTTCATATTCTTAAGAGCCAACTGCAACCACATCACCCAATTGTATATTGTCCTACAATGGCTGCCCATTGTAGTCTTGGAGAAAAAGTACATATATTCCTAGACAGAAATAACTGCTTTCATAAACTATTTTTATGCTGTACATCATGCTTTACTTCCTATTAACCTTTCCACATTCACCTGCCTTAAATAAGTCCCAACATGTTTCCGGAAGAGAGGTCAGATTGGCTTTCTTTAGTGTTTCCACTACTGTCCCACCAGGGGCAGGGTCTCTTTGTGAACGCAGAGCTTACCATTTTGACTAGTTTGCTAGCCAGTTTTCAGAGAAAAACTCTGCTCTCTATCTCTCAGTAGTAAGATTATATCTCACAATTTAATCTTCATCTCTGTAGAAACCCAAGATAAGGCTAACTGTACCATAAAGCACAGGCTCCACAGCTACCCATTTTTCCAGTCACTTAGTCCCCCATACCTTATGTGAGTACTAGGGATCACACACTGATTCTAAGGCTTGCTTCCCAAGTGATTTCTTTACCACTGAGCCACATCCCCAAGTATTTTTTATTATAAGTTTCTGTTCATTTTTAATTAAACTCCTGCATCATCTCTACATCCTTCCCATCCCTAGAAGAATAAAGCATTCCCTCACATTCTAGATATTTATTGCATATTTAAGAATAAACACTCTATATTATTGTTTCAAGCATTTAGTATATTAAATACTGTTTTACTCCATGTCTGCATTGCTACTTGTTTTCTTCATGACTTGGTATTGGAGGTTTGTTCATAGACATATTCAGATCTTACTCAATTCACTTTAGAAAATGCATAAATTTTGCCAAATTAAAATATGAAGTTTAATTGCCTTAATAATAAACAGTAAAATCGTTTGCATGATTTTACTCTTTTTAACCATGCCAAATGAATATTGTTTGAAATATCCCTTTGAATATATTTGTGAAGATTTTCCAGGGTGGATTCTTGGAAATGAAAAAGTTAGTAAAATGTGTGTTACTTATTTTTGCAAAGAAGTTTTCATAATGCTTATTTAATCTTCAGGGGATTGACTTTTTGGAGTGTTTAGAAGTATATTTCATTTGTTGTGTTTACATAATTGGCTGAATTTCTAGGTTTCTGTATTGAATATCACCCACTTTTTTATAGTAGCTGACATGTGTGTGTATATCTGTGTGTGTCCAAAATCTATGAATGTGTCTGTGTCTTGTGTCTGCTTCTTGGTAGTTAGTTTATACTCAATATATTTACCTATGCCTCCATTAATTTCAAATACCTGAACAATCAAAGGTGGATGACTTTACATATGGCAATTCTGACTTCACCACTGTAGAGTACCTCTACCCTCCCATTCTCTCAACACACCCAGGTAAATTCAGATTGCTGCTTTGTTTTCTAAGAATTACCATGAATTTTCCTGTACTTTAGTTTATTTGTATAAATTTTATGATTATGTTCTTAAGTTTGAGAAACATACTATGAAAACTTGTCATAGAATAAAATGTTTACTTAATGTGTGATTATGGCAAGAATCAACAGTTAATTTATTGATTCTTCATTGCAATATCAATCTGTGATTATACAGATGCTTTTTAAAGGCCCATTATTTAAAGTTTATATATTTTTTAATCTTTATGAGCAGTCATGTTTGTGATACATGTGACAGAAGGTTTACTCCATTTGATTATACCATTTGTAAAAAAACTTTTCAAATAACTTGACTAATGTTTGTTATTGCTGTGTAAGACTATATGACTAAATTTATATAGAGATACTTTATATTATATTGCATAGTATAAACTTGTGAAATTAGCTTATTACAATAATTTTCTATAGATTCTCTAAGATTCTTCTTAGATATGTATTTCAGAGTAATTAGAATTTTGTAGAATTTTATCAATCATCTATATTGTACTTAATTTTTTTCTGTCTTTGTTATGTCTCTGCCACACTGAGGTAATGAAGGAAATGATGGCTCCACCTATAGGAGTGAAATACATTGGACTTTATCAATGGGTCTTAGTTACTTTTCTACCACTGTGACAAAGCACCATGACCAATACAACTTATAGAAAAAAAAGTCATTCAGTGGATGATGCAGTTTCAGAGGGTTAGAATCCATGATCACCATGGTGGAGAAAATGGCATCAGGCAGGCAGGTATGACAATGGAACATTAGCTAAGAGAGAGAGAGAGAGAGAGAGAGAGAGAGAGAGAGAGAGACAGACAGAGACAGACAGAGACAGACAGAGACAGAGACAGAGACAGACAGACAGACAGACAGACAGACAGACAGACAGACAGACAGACAGAGACAGAGAGACAGAGACAGAGAGAGAGCTAATTGGTAAGGCTTTTGACCCTTCCAGCTCACCCCTAGTAACATACCTCCTGCAACCAGGTCACATCACTGAATATTTCCCTGACAGTTCCACCAATCATAGACCAAACATTCAAATATGAGCCCATTGGGGCCCTTCCCATTCAAATATCCATAGTGTACTAACAAGTTTTATTAAGAGGCCTTTTGTTTCGTGACATCATAGAACTCCTATACTGGGCCTGACTTTATATTCCGTGCACACAGAACTTGGTAGCCTAGGTTCCTCATTTCTAAATCAGCAGTGTCCTCTGCTGTTTTACCTCATTTACAGTGACTGTGCTTTAAACCACTAGCTGTTCAGGCCATACCTGCGGGGGGGGGAGGATTCTTTCCTCTATACAATAGCTCTATTGTTGCTTTAACTAAATCTCAAGTGTTCTATTAAAACTTGAGATTCAAAGGCTTGTGGAACTTAGAGAGTAACACTGGCTAACTCTCTCTTAGCTAGGGGCTAACCTTGTCTATCTGAGCTCAGGGTAATTTTATTTAACTAACACAAATAAAAAAAAAAAACCTTTACATAGTTAAACAAATGCAGCATAAACAAATGTAACACATCTATGCTCGGTTAAACAAATAGTCCACAACAGTCCTCTCTGTCACACCATGTATATCATTCCTTATGTTTTATGTTGCCTTTTCCTCTCCTTACTCTAATAACTTGGCATCCTCCATCCTAGATGTCCAATTTATATGTGATATTCTAAGTCACTTCAGTTCATTCTGTATATGTTTATCTGTGTATTGTTATGTGTTACATGTGTTTAAGTTAGAAAAATAACATCTTTTATTCTGTTCAGCTTCTTCAATAATAGCATTTCTGAGATATTGTCACAAGGCTTGATGAAAATGGAACTCACTATGACTGATAAACTATATAGTAGTTCATCTTTGTCATACATAGTTAATTTTGTGTGCCAATTTGGCTAGACAATGCTAATCAACTAGTCTTTCAAACACCTATCTAGATGCTATTATAAAATATTTTAGATGTAATAAACATTTAAAATGAGTTATTTAAGTAAAGAAAATTGTCATATGTAGTCAGAAGGTTCTTGGTTCTGCCTAGTCAGTCCCAAGGTCTGGACAAATCCACCTGCAGTGGGCTTTATTGAGGAATGGAAACTCCCATGTCTCAAATGATCAGTCTTACTTCCAGGGTTGCACACAACAAATCTGTCTCAGTTCCCAGCCTCCAGACTGAGAATTACAACATGAACTTCCAGGTGAACCTGTAGCCTACTGGTTAGAACAATAAGCTGTAGTCTCGTGGCCTTCACAATATTTTAAAATGATCCTCTCCCTCCCCACTCTCTCTTTTCCCCTCTTCCTGTTTCTACCTCTCATACACACATGCCTGTTTTCTGTTCCATAAACACATATTTACTGGCGAAGTGGTGATTAAATGATAATTCTGTAAAGTTGTTCACATTGTATAAGATAAGAGAATGAAATACTCTGCCCTGGTTTCATCCAGTTAGTGTCACCCTAGGGTTCCAAAGATATGAATGTGTATAACTTTATGAACAGGCAACTATAGGACTTACTTATCTTTTGCACTTACCTAACTCAAGCGAAAATACCTGATATGAATTATGTTTATGTAATTCTTTTTAATTTTTCCACTTGCATATTTATTATTTTCCTTTTGACATTTTCATTGTTACATTTACATTATGAATATGTATGAATACATAGTATATATTTGGTTATGTGACAACTACTGCCAAATAGAACACTTTTTCTTTATCTGTTTTACTGATGAATATAATCTTTTGTTTCTACAAATGATGTTGGTTTGGTTGGGTTTTAACAGGTTGCATATGAGCAGAAATCTTCCTTGTCCTAATGTAGTTGATAGTGTACGTGTATTCTTGTTTCTGTGCCACCACACTAGCTGGCTTTCAATACATTAAAATACAGTCAAATTCATTTAAAATTTTTCCTCTTCAAAATCTAGTTACTAATATCTTTTTAGCGGTTAATTCATTTTCTCGATTTTAGGAATTCAATCATGTATATTTCATAGTACCTTCTCAGATGATTAAAGAGCTCTGTTAATTTAGTCATTATATCTGATTTATATTCACCATTTATTTGAATGTTTCTTATAATCATGCTTATTTAAGATTTCTTTCCTTTATCATATATATATATATATATGTATATATATATATACCAAATCTGAATCTTGCTTTCACTGTTTTTGTGCATTTCCTCCCATTTATCAGGTCTTTCTATAATTTCTCAAATTCATTCATCATACTTTTTCATTCTGATTTCTAAACTTTTTGTTGTTGTTAGGAAGCAGCTACAGTTTGGATTTTCTTTCTTTTCTTTTTTAAAGTTTTCATGCATAAGTTAACAAGTTTTTTTAATCTGACAAAACAAGGTTTTAGATATGTTTGAAATTAAAATTTTTTTCTACTAATTGGTGTGGTACACAGAACACAGGGACTGAGATGAACTCAGTAAATACCCATAAACAAGCACATCTTTAGACAAATTCTAATTTCAAATGTGGAATGTAAATTGTTCTGTCACCAATACTAGAAGTCACACTCTCAAACATCGATTGCCCCACTGCATCATAAGAAGACTTTTCAGCTATTCATGAGCAGAAGAATGGACAAGAATACAACAATCTAGCCACAGTTATTATACAAATTTAAGAGAAATTACATGTCAATATAGGTAAACCTCTAGAACATAATTCCCAAATGAAAGCAAATTGTCCAACACTCACAAAATATGGCATCTTATTCTGTTTGAATTTATTCACAAAATCAGAATTAGTCTTCTGTGAAGATGCATGAAATATAATAGGCCTGATACATTCCTTAAAATTCCTCATATGGATTTGACCCTGGGCACATATTGTATAAAATAAGTTGCAAACAGCCATGAAACAGTATCTCATTCTGTTTTTCTATAATGGCTTGTTTTTAGCTGCATTTGTGCACAGAGATGGAAAATCACCCATGCTTTCACAATGCTTCTATATCTATACCAGACAGCCATGATGCTGTCACAGTGGGTATAATTTTTGCCTTTTAAAAAATGTTTTAAAAGAATTTGTATATTCTCAGGTTGTTTTTTAGTTTACAAAATAAAATATTGTAAACATATGTTTAAGCATGAAGTGTTATTGCTACAAATGTCAAATATTCCTGAACATCCAATATGCCTGTAATGCCTACCCCCACACACACTTTTACCTTCAGCCCATAAGACGAAGTTTTGATTATCAGCTGCCATTGTTTCTGTGAGGCTCCTCTAGGAGAGACTAGGGGACAGGGTTAGGTCCCTAGGGCACACCATGGGTGGAGTTTGAGATACAGAACTTCCTTGTACTTACTTGCACTTCAGGACACAAGGTCTCTCTCTCTCTCTCTCTCTCTCTCTCTCTCTCTCTCTCTCTCTCCCCCCCCTCCCTGTCTCTCAGTCATGCTGACCCTCTGTCCATCTGTCTTTTTCTCTCATCCCCCTTTCAAGCCCACCCTGAAATAAACAGGCCTCTTCCACTAGGTTTTCCCACAGTAATACAGTGTAGCATAAGGCGAAAGTGACAAGGACAAATGACCCGAGATTAAACCTTCTGAGACCATGAGCCAAATAATTCACTTACTTTTTTTTAAATTGACCAGCCCTGTTATTTGGAGTTAAAGAGGTCTTTTAACTCCTGATAAGTAATAACTCAAGCATTTTAACCCTTTCAAGAGTAAACTGTAGGGCAGCTTCAGCCCAGGGCTTTCGTAGGCCACACAGAAGTATTAGCAAGGGTTCTATGACAGTTAGCACTCCTGCTAACTACTCTCACCACGGATATTAAACTTCAGACGCAGAGATGTGTCTGGATAGGTGAGGAAGTGAGGAATCGCTGAGAAGCCGCTCACTGTGGTTGACATCCACCTGGTATCCCTGCTATCTACCTGGGGTGTGGTATCTCCTTAAGAATTAGGTTTCCGAGTACAGGGTCTTAAAAGGCAGCTTTGGCTCCTTCTCAACCTTTCCCATGGGTCTTCTTTTCAAATATTTCTAATTTTTCCATTTCCTCCGAGGGTGAACAGCATTCCTGTACTATGGTTTTACTTTCATGCCCCCAATGATTAATGGAGCTGCACATATTTTCATTTGTTTGTGAGGCATTTTGATATCCTCTTTAGTGAATTGCCTCTTCAAGTCCTTTGTCCAACTTTAATTGGATTAGCTATGCTTCTGCTTACTAATTATTCAAACCCCTTTTTGTAATTCTTCATGACTCCTTTGTTGCAGTTTCCATTGCAAATATCTTCTCCAAGTAGTATTTTCTTTTTTACAATTGAATAGTTTCTTCTAATAAGTAAAATTTCTCAATTTTACCCATTTAATGTCAATTTTTTTTCTTTTGTACACACTGCTGCTGTGATTTATTTTTAAAATCTTTCTTGTTATTTCTGTGATGTCTTTAGTAATGTTATTTTAATATTCTTAACAATAGCAAGTTTTAAACTTGTGGTTGAATTGTATAAATTCAGTCTTCAAAAATGCAAATGTGAAGTTAGTTATATTCTCTGTAAAACATGTGTCTTATAATTCATTAATCTGTATTTATCTTACTATTTCTCATTTAAACATTTTTGTGAGTTTAATTGGACATTCTTTCCCTTCCTTCTTGATATGTATACATGGGTCAATGGTTATTGAAGCTGTTTTAAGATTTAAGCTCATTAAAATATCTTCAGAGTTATCTTTCTCCTGTAGAAATTTAACATTTAAATTATTATTAAATTTTGAGATTTAATTTTGATCTGAAATACTTTCATTGCCATTAAGTTAAAATTTTACCTGTGTTTTTCTCAGTTAGAGAGCCAAGAATTTGCTCTTTATTACTGATATAGGCTTGGTTCTGCTATGATTAAAGAATACTAAAAATGCAATCATCCTTTCAGAAATTTGCAGAGCTGAATTTGAGACCTAGTAGACAGTTTCTTTGCTATTTTTATAAGTACAACGTCTAATAAAAACATTTATTTGGCTATCACTGGCTATTGTAGTGTTCTAAGAAATTATATACATAAACCTGTAAGCCAGATCATGTCTATTAATTATTCCTGATAGCTCCTTGTGTTCTGTCAGTCACTGTGTTTCAATGCATCTCAATAGATTTGTGAGTTATCTTATTGATCATCTTAGTTATTTAAATACTGATATGTTAAATAAACTTGTCATAAATTGCAATTTTAAAATCTTTATATGTTACTTGTAGACAAACCCTTTTATAATTGTGCAATCCCTCTGTTTCTTCAGTGCTACTTCTACATATAGAGTAATCTTTATTATTCATATACTTATGCTAACTTACTTTCTTATTATTTGATTGCCTAAACACCTGTTTGCCTACGTACTCTGAACTGTTACATTTTTTCCAGTTCTTTAATGTTTGAATGGTGGCCTTCTCTGTGACTTATGCTGCAAATATACAAGTTACTTGAAGGATAAGGATGTTACTGAACATGAGTGCTCCTCTCTGTGATGGCCTCCTTCATAGGATCTGTTTCCATGTCTCTGCCTTTGTTGGCACTTTTTTGATACATTCACCTACATATGCATCCATTATACACATACACAGGTATGTGATTCTATCTTTAAAAATATCCTTATGTTTCTACACTGAAACTTTGGTCTACTTTAATCAACTCTATGACAAAGTGGAACAGAAATCTCACTAAGTCAACATTCACCACCATTTCAAAGCAAAACACATTTAAAAAGAGATCTTAGATCTGGAATCCAGCGAACTTTTAAGTTGGTAGTATAAGAAATTATTTCATATTATTCTTATAATTATAACCTAATGTACAGAAGAAAAGCAGTGACTGATCCTTTGGATTCTAGCTGATTAGTTTGATGTTTCCTGGCTGGACTGGAGCTCTGGCCGGGAGAAGTCCCATTTCTCCAACGAAGCTTCAAACAACTGATGCCTAGATGATAAAGTTTGCTGAGTAGCAAACAGAAGACACATTGAGGATTAAACTGATGTTTTCTTCCACCCCCAATGTTCACTCACATATACAAAATTCTCCAATAATTATAGCATACCAACTCAGAAATGAATAAAAAGTCCTGGCCTTGTTTTTGATTCATGAAAAAACAGACAACCAAAATCATAAATTGTATTACTTGATGTGGAATAAATTTTACCAATAAAGAAAAGAAAAATCCCAAGTATTATTTCATTAAAACCCAAGATAATATTCCGTTCACGAGAAATTTGAATTATTATTAATTTAAATGCTACTTTAATTTGCTGATAATTAAAATATCCAGTGTGCTGCCAACATAATGTGTGAGCTTTCAGGATAGGTTTGCAGAGACTCCTTTCAACCAGTAGCATCCCCTTAGCACAGGTCATCATAAAATATGTGTCACAGTTAACAACCTGATATGAAGCCATCTTTGAAACAGATGTAGATGTGAAGATGGGAGCCATGAGATGTAATTCCAACTGCACCTCAAAATACCTGTTCAACTTTGAACAATTAAATTAATCTTTTAGAAATTGTGATCTGGAAGTATAAGATGAAAATTGTAATACGCATCTACCCTGAGCAGATTAAATCAGGTAATGCACATGAAAGCATTTTAATGGAAATTGCTACACATTGGAGTAGATTTATTATTCTTTGACTCTCAGCTGCCCTTCAGCCAAATCTGCTTGTAAAAGTCTTGAGGGGTCCCAATGTAACATTTAAATAATAGGCTTCCTGTATGCTGGCTAGGAAAAATTAATAAAACTAGAGGACACAATAGAAAGATAAATGAAGAAGGGAAGGGTTAATTAATATTCTATGAAGGTTTGTGTTCCTCTACCAGTTGAACATTGTAACTGAACACCCAACATGAGAGCATTAAGAAGTTCAAATTTGAATTTATGAAGTCTTCTGTTGGTAGGTGATTGGTTCTTATATAATAAAGGCCAAGGAGGTTGTCTTGCGTCTACATCAATGTGGAGACACAGCATCAAATGTCATGAATGTAAGAGAAAGCTAATCCTTTTCAAATATGCTGGTATCCTAATTTTGGATTTTTTAACTTCAGAACTACTAGAAATAAACGGTACTGCTTATAAATTTCTCAGTCTTAATCATTTTATTAACAGCAGAAACTAAGTATTTAAGACCTTAATATATATGTATATATAAATTATATATGCATGCACCGTAATACCATTCTGTAATTAAGTAAATAAACTGAATGTGTTGTAGCAATTTTGTGCTGTCTCTCACCACACAGCAGAATGAGTGGAAGCAGCTTCAAAGCTGTTCATTTTCTTCTCCTGATATACTGTAAACTATTTCATGGAATCAAAACATTATTGATAACATCCATTAATCAATGACTTAGCCACTAAGATTCTATCTATTTCTCTATTGCTATTGTTTGTTTATTTGCTGTGACATTTGAAACACTGGTGTAACAGAATCCATGAGAGCAAGGTATATGAGAACCATGTATTCCTCCTCTAACCTCAAACTAGAACCAGCTTAGATCTGTCAGCCTGCTGTGTGTAGGTCGTAAAAATCTATTTCAGTTTAGAAATAAAATCTGTTCACGTTTTATTTTAATTAGTCACAATTACTGTGCTTCAAAATGTTTCCTGAAGTATGTAAAAGATAACAAAATTGTTACTTTATGTTAAAAAAAAAAGATAATGCTTAGTTATATTAGCTCTCTAGCTAGTGTGAGACATGTATCCATCTCTGAAGAAGAAGGTATTCAACTATTTAGGTTCTTTATGTCCAGATGCAGAGTTCTGTAATTTTCCTTTTCTCTGGATCTATGTCACAGTTATCATGGATCTTATATGACCTCAGCATTATTTAACCATTTCTAGTTAAGCAATGTATCTATCCATGACTAAGAATTAACTAACAAAACCTGGGGAATATGTCTCTAGTGTGTATATAGCTTGAATAGAATGAGCAAGGCTTTGGATTCAATCTCCAATACTTTCAAATTCACACCCTGACTCAGAGTAGTGTATTTCCAAAGTACCACTATAACTTATCTCCATACAGTGATTTCCAACCTAAAACAGGCCTGCCTCCCTCCTATTCAGTCTTGGAGTTTTATTATAGAGTTTACTTGGTCTCAGGAAGCCTTTGTGAGTTAGCAAATGCTTTTCTAGAGAATTTTCATAATACAATATACATTACATAATATATGTAATATAAGAGAACCTATATTTTCCAAGTTCCCTTAGTCTTGGCTCTATGACTTTTTGATAACTGACTTGGAGTAGGAGTGGTTTATTATTTGACGGGTTCTACAATCAATAAAAATTATCTTTTGAACTTATTATTTTTTTGTTACACATTCATGTTTTGTCAAGTCCATGGTTTTTACCGTTGAGTCTAATTGCACACAGACTTCCCAAAGAAAATTATTGTTTTTTTCTCTGTGTTGTGATCTGGAAGTGTGTGTGTGTGTGTGTGTGTGTGTGTGTGTGTGTGTGTGTGTGTGTGTGTGTGTGTGTGTGTGTGTGTGTGTGTGTGTGTGCGCGCACGTGTATGTGAGTTCCATGTATGTAGTTCTGAATCACAGAAGGCCTGGTCAATTTGTATCAAGAGATCCTGAATTTCACCATTCTTTTGGTTTTCTTGTGTTTCCATATGAGTCAGTAATCTTTAGAAAAATAAGTGTTTTAAGTGCCTTTCATAAAGCATGTATGAAAAAAAATCTGGATTTAAAAGAAAATTATGCTCATTTTCTGAGCACTGAGATTTTAGAAGTCCTGTGTTATACTAGTTAGTATTAATTATCTTGTCTAATATTCATAGTGGTTCTAAAAGAACAGATACTGACATAACAGAAATATAATGCAAGTGGCATTTGGATACATGGCTAGCAGAAAGCTACAAGAAACTGTTAGGTTGTTTCTGTGGCCATGCCCCCACCTGCAGGCATTCGCTCCAAAGCCTCTTATGAAAAGGTGTGCCTACCCTTTAAAATCTCCAACCATGTGGAAGACTTTCTTTTTTTCTCTTTTTCTCTGCTCCCTACTCTCTTTCTCTCCCTCTTCTTCCTTCCTCTCCCTCCTCCCCCTCCTTAATAAACCTAATATATCTTCCTTGGCAGTGTACAGGTGAAGTCTTTTCACACAAAATACTAACATTGGTGCTGAAACCTGGGAGGCCACTTCTTAGATTTAAGTGCATATAACCTAAGAAAGCCACATGCAAAATTCACAGTCACTGCCAAGATGTGCCCTTCCATTTGCTCATTCCCAGCAGGCATCCAGACACCACTGGCCCCAATCCGTGTTTCCCCACTCATGGCATTCCCCTCTACTGAAGCTTTTCCATGGGACTCATTTGCAGGGCTATTCCTGGCACTTATCCTCTAGACTTTGCCAGCAGGCCTCAAGATAGTTTGTGTGTAGTGCAAACTATATTGTCTGATGAGTCTATATAGTTTTGCAGTGTGAGTGGCATGGGAGATATCCCTGGAGTCACATCCTTGGATTGATGAACAGCTAGTGAGATGGCTCAATGATTAAAGATACTGACTCTTTTTCCAATGGACTCAGGTTTGATTCCTGATGTTCACAAAACCTATGTTTTCCCATATATATATATATATGTATATATATATATATATATATCAGCAAAAGCTGGACTGTTAGGTTGTTACTGTGGCCATGTTCCCACATCCCCATCTGCAGGAGCTTGTTCCAAAGCCTCTGACCTAAGCATGTACCTACCCTTTAAAATCTCCAACCACGTGGAAGACTTTCTCTTTTACTCTTCCTCTCTGCCCCCTACTCTCCTTTTCTCCCTCTTCTCTTTTCTTCCCCTCACCCTCCTTCGTAAACCTAGATTGGGTAGTTGTTTCTTAAAAGGTATGGGATAAACCAGTAATTATCCTTCTTGTATGCAGAAGTGAAACTGAATGAAACAGATAGTGAGTGGAAAATTTGAGTGAGTGTCGAGGGTTCAAACTAGCTGCTTAAAAACCCAAAGTACTAAGAGAAGTATTAAGTACATTCCTAAGAACAAATGCCCTATTGGGTTAAGGTGATTTAAGTCACAGACCAGCCTGAGTCTGGAGGTAGCTTTAATTAAGGTGAGAAAGAGCCATGAGGACAATGATGAAAGGAAAGAGCATGCACCTAACAACCTCTCTAAGGTATCTGTATGCTTAGTGGCAAGGGAAATCAGGAAACTAATCAGAAGCTAAGCATTTAAGGGGATTAGTCAACTAGAAGCCCCAAGCTTCCCACTACAATGTATTTTCGGAAACTTTATAACAGGCACTTCAAAGTCCTTTCACTGAAAAGCCCTCACTCATTTGGGTCCGTAGGAAACTAAAAACAGGGTGAAGGGCAAGCATCTGCTTTAAGTCATCTGGCTGGTGAATTCTGCATAGTCATGTTAACCACTCAAGGAGCATCTGCTAAAACATGTTGTGAGTTCTCAATTCAGCACATTGTCCATGAAGGCTAAAGTCAAAAAGACAGCCATTTTACTCTCATCTTTCAAAATGTCTTGCTCCAGACCCCTAAAGGTGCCTGAAGGCCTCTAGTCATTGTTCTAACTCTGAAGTCACCTAGGATTCCAGAAATAGCAACAGCTCTCAGGACAGATGATCCCACCTTTCCCAGGTAATAAGTGTTACCTAGGATGGTATTGTAAGAATTCATGGCATTCCCTAGCTGAGCCCCTCAGCTTAGATGGGATGTACCTTGCATGGAGGCACGCCCCTAGGCGTGGCTACATAAACCCTGCAGCACTGGGCACTGTGTACAGAAGCACCTCCCTGGTCCCAGAAGCACCTCCCTGGACCCATGACACATACCTGTGCATGCCTCTTCCCTTAAAAGCAACTGCGAGCATGTGCTCCTGCCCTTTTCTGCTCTGTCCCCTGACTTCTGTTCTGCTCCTCTGTTTCTTTACCCACCAGGGACTCCTCTCTTAAATAAACTCTAGTGTGTGGCCTTGTTAGTGTATACCTGCTTTTATGCTAGAAACTAACATTGTTTCCGTGACTCGGATAGGTACCCTACTGAGCACAAAAGCTAGGAAAGCCTGATCTCGAGGTTCACTGCAAGGCTGCACACCTTTTATCTGCCCAGCACCGCAATATTCAAACACCAGCGGATTTAATTGGTAAGTGCTCCCCCATCCCCAGACAAACACGCACTCCTGGCTCTTTCCCATTACTACAAAACATCCAGGGACATGGTCCCATGAGAGGATTTACACTGGTACCTTCTGGTGCCACCACGGAGAGGTCACAGGCACGTGGTTCTGAAAAGCTGATGAGTTTTTCGTTATTGTGTTGCGTTGTGTAAGTTCCTAGCACTCCCTCTTTGGGCTGAAGAGAACTCAAGAGGCACATATGCAGGTGGGTTGGGACAAGTCAAACAGAGAGCACTAAAGAGTTGACAGACCTTTTAGTGTGGATCTACTTCCCTGCGGACCTAGAGGTGCTTTGGTGATGATCAAGCAGCTGGCAACACACTTCCCTTAGATTTCTACAATGGGAAATAATGCCAGCAGCCAGCAGCTCAATCTTAACCCTTAAGGTTCGGGGTAAAGGCGTTAAAACCATTTTGCCTTTATCTAGATACTACCAAGCTTACCTGTTTTTTTACAAAATGGCTTAATTACCACTTAGATTACTCAAAATAGCCACCTAATGGCTCACCAACCCCGATATTTTACGAGGGCTCACTTTTGCAAGCGATGGGCAAATAAAAAGAGTTTTTCCTGTCTTTTCTCCTTTTTCATCAGCTCTAAACCTCTTCTAGCTCTCTGTTCTTAAAAGTTTTCCTATTTCTTTTCATATCTCAACACTAAACTTTCTTTTCTAGCTTTCTGTTCTTCTTTTTCTGGCCACATAAATTTAGTTTTCCCTCTACTAAAATCAACTGCCATAAATAAGATAATAAAAGTTGGCAAATTTTCTCAGATAAATTCAAATTAGGTTATAAACTAAAGGCGAATTTAAAAACAGGCACAGCTCATACTAGATCTCTGAGTGTGTGATCTGTTTTTTAACCTGACATTGGAGCTAAAACTTAGACCTTGAGAAAAGATCTCAGGCAGACTCCAGTCAAAAGTTGGCTTTTTAAGATATATCACAGGAGAGATGCTGCCTGTTGACAAAAGCTGTCTGGCCAGCTACTGCCTTGCTCTTGCTTAGCCTCATAAAGGCAAGCTCAGGCCTTCTTTAAGACTCCATCAAGGGAATGCTGGTCTAAGTAAATGTCTCCTAACCGTGAGCGGCAAAGAGACATTACACAAAGATTACTCCCAACTAAGGTCTGTCCATGGGCAGTTAATGCAGCCAAGGCTCCCCTAAGTTGACCACCCTCATTGCAAAGAGAGGGCCTTGAGTAGTCTTCTCCCTGTGAACATCAAAAGCCATATTCTCTCAGTCCTGCAGGCAAGAACTTTGGGATCTCACTTCTCTTTCTAGCCACTCCATTGCCAACATAAAAAGCAAATAACATTTCGCCTAAATTCAGACTGCCAACTTCTCTAGCCACCTCTATTCACTTTGCTTCAACCTGTCAGTTCCAGTCTCCCAGGTGGACCACCAAATATAAATAATTTCTCTAAAATCCCCCGTCTCTGAGTTTTCCATTCCAGCCTGCTTCTAAGATGAAGATCAACAAACAGCTCCAAGTTATTTTGGCTCAACCCTCCCCACTTCCACAGCTGCTGCTTCAAGAGCCATTTTCAAAGTCAATACAGGTAAAACAAATACCTCCCAAGACCAAAAGAAACAAAGTCAATGCAGGTAAAATAGATCGTTTCCTACCCCCTCTTAAAAACCTTTTCCATCTCCAAAACTATCAGAGTCCCAAAGTTATCTCACTAACTCGTGATTTTCTTTCTGAACTCCATAAAACATGGCCCTGTGACTCAAATCCTCAATCTAGAAGCAACTAAAAAATCCAGCAGATATCTCCAAATCCGCAGTCAACTTTGCCCCTGTGTTAGCAGGAAGCAGTCTGACAGAGACGGCAACAACCCCATCCCCATAAACCTAATTTATTTCTTTTATAATAAACAAAACGGTGATATGTAAGGATTCCTGGCATTCCCTAGCTGAGCCCCTCAGCTCAGATGGGATGCACCTTGCACAGAGGCACGCCTCTAGCATGGCTACATAGACCCTGTGGCACTGCGTACAGAAGCACCTCCCTGGACCCATGATGCATGCCATAAAGCACCTTCCTGGACCCAGAAGCACCTCCCTAGACCCATGACACATACCTGTGCATGCGCCTTCCCTTAAAAGCAACTGCAAGCATGTACTCTGGCCCTTTTCTTCTCTGTCCCCTGACTTCTGTTCTGCTCCTCTGTCTCTTTACGCGCCTGGGACTCCTCTCTTAAATAAGCTCTAGTGTATGGCCTTGTTAGTGTTTACCTGCTTTTACGCATGAAACTAACAGGTATACCTGGAGGAGAAGTTATCGTCTTATAAAGTCAGATTGCTCCCCTCAAAGTGATGACAGAGATCACAGGTACTCCAGAACACATTGCAGAATCAGAACTGAGACAGTGATCAACCAAGCTACAACTTGATGAAGGCTACCTAATTATACACAACACTTTACTGCTGCCTAAACATTTCTGTTATTAAATATAAAGCTAAAGTTTGCATCAGCATTCCCAAAAAGAGATTTAGTCACTGGAATGACTGGCCTGCTTCTCTCTATAACATGCATCATTGATGAATTGCCTCTTGATTTTCACTCTATTGCCTTAGATTGGCATATCGAGACAAAGCATGACCAAGCACAGGTGATAGTTGTAATACTGAGAATTTTGTTCTAAAAATTTAGTAACAGGACAAATGCAGTGCCTTGAACATAACTGATCTGCCTATGGGAAGTGATGGCTATAACCAATGAGTTGATATAGAAGACTTTACTCTACTTCCAAAAGAGAGAAAGTGTTCTTTACAGAAACTCTCTCCCAGTTAGTCACTTAGTACAACCACTCTGCTATACTCTGTGTCTGTGTCTATGTGTGCTTCATTCACATGCATGCATGTTAAACAAAGGCGTTTGAATGAGCAATGTGTTAGTTATCAACTCTCTGGCTCTAAGACTGACATTTCCATCCTAAGAGAAAAGAGAGGACAGCCTAGATGCACCTAACTTTCAGCCATCATCTCCTTTCACCTGCCCTGTGAGGACAACAGTGACACATTTTTTCTTTCTTTCTTTTTTTTTTTTTTTTACTATGAATAAAGTCACATTTTCTATCCATGTCTATCCTTATTCAAATTCCCTTTCCCCTCCCATCCCCTCCAGACACTCTCTCTTCTACACATCTTCCCATCTTCTCTCCAGAAAGGGCAAGAGGTCCTAAGGTCCCAATTTTCAGTATGCACTCCTGGCAGATCCAGTTTTCTCCCCCCTCCCTCAACACTGAGTCAGGTGTTCTTCTAGGGGGTGTGGGATCCAAGGTGTCACACTAAGGTGTTTCTGATCCCAAGCTGTTCAGTGGTTGTGGTTTGCAGCTTCGACATGCTTTGCTTTTTGCTTTCTTGTTTAGAGTCCACTAATGAGTCAGTTCATCCCCTGCTTATCTTTCTGGGTTTAAGATACCTTGCTCAGGAAGATATTCTACAAATTCATCCATTTGCCTGCAAATTTTAGGATATCATTTTTCTTACTGCTGAGTAGTACTTCATTGTGAAGATGTACCACAGTTTTTTAATCCATTCTTCATTTGAGGGGCATCTAAGTTCTTTCCAGGTTCTTGCTATTATGTATAATGCTGCTATGAACATAGTTGAGCTAATGCCTTTGGAGTGCGAACATGCATATTTAGAGTATACACCCAGAAGTGGTGTTGCTGGATCCTTGGAGAGATTGATTCCCAGTTTTCTGAGAAACCACCATACTGCATTCCAGAGTGGCTGAACAAGCTTACACTCCCACCAACAATGGAGGAGTGTTGCCCTTGCTCCACAACCTCTCTATCATAGGCTGTCATCTGTGTTTTTATCTTAGCCAATCTGACAGATGCCAGGTGGTATCTCAAAGTTGTTTTGATCTGCATTTCTCTGATGGCAAAAGATGTTGAGCACTTTTTTAAGTGCCTTTCAGCCATTCGTTATTCTTCTGCTGAGAATTCCCTTTTTAATTCTGAACCCCATTTTTTGATTGGGTTATTCAAGGTTTTGGGCTCTAGTTTCTTCTACAGCTGATAAACACCTTCAGCAATTTATCAGGGTACAAAATTAACTCAAAATCAGTAGCCCTTCTATACACTAAAGATAAAAGGGCTGAAAACGAAATAAGGGATATATCACCCTTTATAATAGCTGCAAATAGCATTAAATATCTTGGAGTAACTCTAATGAAAGAAGTAACAGATCTATTTGACAAGCATTTTAAATCACTGAAGATAGAAATTTAAGAGACTATCAGAAAATGGAAAGCTCTCCCATGTTCCTGGATAGGTAGGATAAACATAGTAAAAATGGCAATTCTAACAAAAGCAATCTACAGATTCAATGCACTGCCCATCGAAATCCCAACACAATGTTTTAAGGACTGTGAAAGAACAATATTCAATTTCATTTGGAATAAAAGGAAAGCCAGGATTGCCAAAACAACATTATTCAACAAAAGAACCTCAGTGTGGAGAGCTGCTTGTAGCCATGCCTTAAAGATGAAGGTGGCTTCCACCCTCCACCTTCCACATGGTGAGTGCTCTCAGTGACAAACAATACCTTATATGGCTAGGCTGAGGATCTGGCTTGCTTCTGCATACCTGAACCTATCAGTAGTATCTACATAGCGTACTAGGGTTGGCTGCCCAGAGGCTATTTAGGCTGTGGGCAGGTTTCCGTATAGTAGCAGAATGAGAGAGAATCAGAGAAAGAGTCAGTGAGAATCGGCCACAGTCACAATCAGAGTCAGAAGTCAGAATCAAGGTTCCTGAATAAAAGCTGCTGAAAGAGCCTGGTGTAGCATCTTCCTTGCAGGACGAGGTTGCACACGACACCTCAGGAGGCACCACCATCCCTGACTTCAAGTTATACTATAGAGCTACAGTAATAAAAACAGAATGGTACTGGCATAAAAACAGACTTGTGGCTCAATGGAATCAAATGAAGGATCTGGGCATTAATCCAAAAACCTATATACACCTAAACTTCAACAAAAAGGCCAAAAATATTCAATGGATAAAACATAGTATCTTTAACAAATGGTGTTGGCATAGCTGGATGGTAGTGTGTAGAAAAATGCAAATAGATCCAAGACTGTCACCCTGCGCAGAACTCAAATCCAAGTGGATCAAAGACCTCAACATAAACCCAGCCACTTTCAGCTTGATAGAAAAGAAAGTGGGAAATGCCCTCCAACACATTGGTAGAGGCGACTACTTCCTAAAAAATAACACCAGTGGCACAGACACTAAGAACAACAATCAATAAGTGGTACCTCCTGAAACTGAGAAGCTTCTGTAAAGCCAAGGACACTGTCAATAGGACAAAACGACAGCTTACAGAATGGGAAAAGATCTTCACCCATCCTACAAGTGATAGAGAAAACACTGACTCTTAACTCTATCTCCTTCTTGTTAGAAGGACTGATGCAGCTTTAGACACTGAGAAGGAAGATTCCTGGAGGAACAGGACTGTGAGCCTTCTCTGGTCTACTACATATGCATGTGCCTACAGTGCATGCCTCAGTATCACTTACACCTTGCAGCACATTGCGCCTTGTAGCTCTTAGTACGCAGAAGCATGTGCAGTACCCCTTCTTCCTAGAAGTACCTAGTCCCACCTGTGAGATTTATCCTCATTAATAGCTTTTTATGTTTTTATTTTAGCAAATTCCAGAGGGCATATTTTCATCCTAGACTCCCAGCTAGAGAGCACATTGACATCTAAGGCATCAGGAGTCATACAATGCATGCTTCACTGAAACTGAGCTTTAGTTAGGATGATGAATATCCATTGTAAAAATGCTGGTTCAGTGCTCTCTGTAGACCCACTGTAGGGCTGCTCATTATATCTGCTATAATTATTTCTTTCAACATTCTTTTGAAAACAGTAATCTGACAACCCATGCCCTGTTAGTGTTAACAGTATTTTATATTAGTGTCCTGACATTTTTCTCTTGATATGATCAAACAAGGTAGTGTACTAAAAGGCTGAGTGCTTAATTGTATATTTTGGGAAATATACATATATTTCACATGTGGAAGCAGAGAGTATCAGAACAATTACCAAACAAAAGGAGTTGGCAAGGTACAGTTTAGGGTTCCAGGATATTCCACTACACTTGCATAGTTCAAGCTCTTCTCTGCAAGTAACTTACATGCTACCTCACATATCATTTCTTGCTTTTAATTTCATGTAGTAGTAATAAAGAATGCAATTGTTTCTTGTGTTTTAAGTATACTTGAATATCTTTGTAGATAAGAACTTGTCTAGGCAGTCAGCCTTATATCCTGTGGGCCCAGTATGTTATTGTTGATCTGGTAATTTCATAACCACTCAACTCCTTTTGATTGTTCCACACTTGATATGTAACTGAGAACTATTCATAATGTTTTAATAAATCATATCAGCTAAAATTACTCTGACTTTTAAGTTCCCTTAAAAGCAAATGTGTTGCAAAAACAGACAAACAAAATATGCAACCCTCCATGAGAAACCCTGTACTTCAATCCAACAGGGACATCAGGATCCAAGTCAATTGGACAATTCCTTTGGTTGAATCCCTTAAATTGTTTAGACATGTATTAGATTTTTCAGCATGAAATCCCAGGGAAGGGGCCATAGTGTAAAGAAGAGATATTTAGTCACAGCACCATGAGGCATAATTATAGGGAGACATTATGTAATCCTTTAAGTTTCTGTGTGTGGGCTAGCACTTCAGAGCCCATTCCCTCCAGAGGAACACCTAACCCAGTCTTGATATTAGGATAAGGAAATCTGACTTGCCTGGAGTGGATGCTGAGCTGATCTACCTCGGGACTTCTTGCCCTTTTGGGGGAGGGGATGGGTGAATGGGGAGGAGGGAGGCTGAAGTCCCCAGAGGGACTGGGAAGGGGAATGGATGGGGAGCAAGGGAATACATGAATAAAAAGACTTTATTTTGTAAATAAAGAAAATTTAAAAAGAAGTAAGTAATAGATAGATTGGTACAAGAAGAACCACAGGCAGAAAGATAACATGTAGCAAGAAGCCCTTGCTGAAAGGTGGTGGTTGATGGGAGTGATGAACAGTGAACATGGGTCATACTCAGGGCTCTTGTAGAATGACCAACTAATGATGCTCTTTGCAAGAAGCTAATTTACAACTCAAGGTCTTAGGGGGAATAAATGCTTCTTTCTGTTTCTTTTGCTTCTTTTTAATGCACTGGTGTAGTAATAATGAAACCAAATCACTGGAAAATCTCAGCTTTCTTCTTCAGGTCAGTAAACTTCTACTGGGACCAGAATATACTTTTATATGCTCTGAAGTAGATGCCCAGAGCATTAAGGAAGACTTGTCTTTCTGTCTCAAGTTGGATCTTTTTCAATCCCAATAGCAAGGATTTTTCCTTTTAAACCTTACACTTCTCCTCCAGACCATGATATTGACTTAAAGCATACTTGATTTTGTGGTGAATATCAGGATAGATACTTACAATAGTTTAGTGTTAACCAGAAAGATGAAACCATCCCAGCCTCATCTCTTATATAAGTTAAAATTATTCTCAATATTTTGATTCAGATTGCATTGAGTCTGTAAATTAATTTGTAGATGGACATTTTGACAGCATTAATTTTACTGGTCCATGAATGCAGATGTATTTCTATTGTCTAGTATCTTTCTCAGTTTATGTTTTTGTTCATGTATACGTGCATGTTCACACACATGTGTAACAATAATTATCAAAGAAAATATGATTATTAATGTGAAAAGGAGGCACATGGGAGAAGTTGGAGGGAGGGTACGTAGGGAGTTCTGAGGGAAAGTGATGCAATTCTATTTTAATTTAAAAATATTTTAAAATTGAACAAAAGAATGCACTCAGTTGTGAGAATAGATGGAGAATCTATAAACAAGCTTTCACTTTACTCCAATTTCAAGAACAAATTTTGGCAATTACTATAGTAATGCCAGTAGCTGGGCATATCGTATCCAAGCCCTCTGTCATTCTTGCTTTCTCTCCTGGTCAGAGGGTGGCTACAGCAACTCAAACCTTCATATCTGCATATAAGGCAGAGGAGCATGAAAGAAGGAAAAGATTTTGACAGCCACATCCTTTTCTAGAATCAGAAAGGTAAGCACATTGCTTTTTACCTTTATGGTTAAGATCAAATATAGAAAGAAGGAGAGCCATTTGTCATCTGTCTATTCCCTTATAAGCAGATGTTCCATGGTGCAAGTCTTGCCATAGAAGTAAGGGACCTGGAGGTCTGTATTCAAATTTTTGAACATTGACCCTGAGCAATCACACCTCAGAATTTGTGTAGTGCTATACCACCAAAAGGCTAGATAGCTAGAAAGGCTTGCAGACCCTAAAAGTAGATGTCTTACTGACTGCACTGGTCACTCTACCTGTTTAATATGAAGAATGAAGAATAAGACCTCATTCTACTTCTTTCATCTCTACATGTCACATCTTACACTCTAGCCTGGAGAACCATACATGCTTTCATTTTTTAATTAATATACATATATATATTAATCTATTAACACACACACACATTGGTTTTCTGACACAGGGTTTCTATGTGTAGTCCTGGCTGCCCTGGAACTCACTAAGTGGACCAGGCTGGTCTCAAATTCAGATATCTACCTATCTCTGCATCTCTAGTGCTGAGATTAAAGGCATGTTCCACCACACAGCTTAGAATGATATTTTTAAAGGGATTTATGACATTAGTTTGCATTATAGCTGATGGGTGGTTTCAATAATGGCTGCCATCACACTGGAGATGCTGAGGACCTGATAGCTGCTTAGTCTATGAGGCTGGGTACCTCAGTATATTGAGTTAGACTCACTCTCTCTCTCTCTCTCTCTCTCTCTCTCTCTCTCTCTCTCTCTCTCTCTCTCCCTCTCCCTCTCTCTCCCTCTCCCTCTCTCTCCCTCTCTCTCTCTCTCTCTTTCTCTCTCAATGTTATAGATTTAGAGAGATACACAGGTAAACATACACACACACTACTCTGTCATGTATGCCTACTTCCTTGCTTATCTGAATTTCAGTTGACAGGTTAGAATCCCATACACATAGCTCAGACACTAAATTCAGTGCAACAGCAGAGACTAGAAGCCTGAGCATAGGCACTGAGAAAACAGTGCCAATTGAAGAACCTGCCCATCAGTTCATCCTTCTCTACCTCTGCCAATGCATCTCACTTGCTACCACTCTCCTCCTTGCCTGAAGTCAGGAATCTATAGACTCTCAAAAGGACAAATTGGTTGCTGTTCTATTGTAGACTTTTGCTCAACTCCCCATGTCTATGCTTGGGAATCTTTTGTTTATATTTGTAAAGTAAGTGAATTTAACAATGGAAGTCACCAAGGGAAAATAAATTTGGAACATTGAAATGTCACTTTATAGTCACATTTCTAATCATGATTGCCCTAAATGCACATAAAGCCAATGCCTCTGATTCTCTACTTTCTTGCCACCATGTGGTTCCCTTTGCAATCTCACAGTGTGACAAGAACAAGATTTCACTTCAAGTCAGACTTGGCACCAGCTAAACACTAACATGGGGCCTTTATGTTTGTGTAAACTCTCTACTTATGGAGCTACAAGTACAGCAAGAGAAAGAGAGAATTAGGTTCCAGCCAAAGAGCTCTGTGCTGACCTGCTGCAAATGGCACTGTTTGCAGTTTTAAGGGAAGAGGAAAAGCATATTTTTAAAAAAAAGTGCAGTGGAGTGTGACAGTGTGTCCCTGGGGAACTATCAACCCAATGTAGGCAAAGTGGAAATTTCTCCCATTAGCTAGCTTATTTTCAGACTTAGAACTTGCTCTTGGCCTTCTGGCCTTTCCTCAGCCGTCTGTCTTTCTCTGCCATACAGCACAGTTAATGGACTCAAGTGCATGATTAATTTTAATATCACGTGTACCGTCATCATCTTCCATGAGGTTGCCTGCGTTTTAAAACTACCTTCTCATTGACTCCTAGAATTGTCAACATTAGAAGGAAGAATGCAAGGACTCAGATTACACATCTGAAAAGTAGGTAGAAAGATAAACTTAGGGAGAACTGGTGATTTCATTTACATACCTAGAACAAAAACAACAAATAAACAACAAACTTGCTCTTCCTGAAAATTATAAAATAGGGAAAGGCTGATGTTGCCTAAACTCTAGTGTTCATTCATGCTACACCTGTCATGTTGTAACTTAAACCCCATGCTGCTCAATCAGCTATGTCCCTCAAAAGTGTGGAAAATTAAAATGTGAGATGATTTAGTGAAGAGAAGTTTCCAGAATGGTTTCTGTGTTCTTCATTCTCTTAGTCATAATTTGTCCTAATACAGCTTTTAAAAAGATTCATTAATATATGTGAGACTGATTTTGGCTTTCCATGCAGGCAGGAAGCTTTCTCTTTTGCTCACTTCTGTTCAGGACACAACATAGATTAAGAATAAATAAGAGCATTATAGTGCTTGTTCAAGATTGCACACTATGAGTCAGATGCTCTTTTTATCTTTGTGTTTAATGACTCTAAGGGGTACAGTCTTATCTATGAAGCTATTTGACTCATTATGTTTACATATTATGTATGTGTTTGTATGTGTGTATCTAAAAATAAATACATAATTAACAAGTATTTATTTTTGCTACATGTGACTAAAAAGCAAATTGTATAAACTTTGGAGATACTGAATTTTTACTTAATTTTTAAAAGTGTAAATTCTTTTTTTCCACTTTATTTAAAAAGTTTTTTTTTCATATCTACCACTGCTCCTCTTCCTCCTCCTATTTCTCCCACAGCTTCCCCCATGTGTAGATTCTTAAGAAGAACCCAGTGGGATAATGCACACCTGCAATTGTAATGCACAGAAAGTGGGGCTGGGAGGTCAGGAGTTCAAAGTCAGAACCTTAACTAAATGGTGAATTGGAGTCCAGTCTAGGATAAATGAGACTTTGCCTCAAGAAGTGAGTGACTAAATAAACAAAATGTGATAAATGAAATTAAATTTAAATTTAATTGAAAGCCTAAAACCTGGAGATGTAGCTGAGTTAGTAGAGTGCATGCCTATCATGCAGAAAGCCCTCAATCTTGCCTCAAGCTTACTTGACAAAGATGTGGTAGCACAGCCTGATTGCCCATCCAGCCTGAGGTCTGGACCTGCATTCCAGCAGCCAAATAATGACTGAGCCAAATAATGACTCAGATGCTTATATTAATTACAAACTGTTCCTCCTATGGCTCAGGCTTATTGCTAGCTAGCTCTTGCATCTTAACTGAACTCATTTCTACTACCCTATGTTTTGCCACATGGCTTGTGACTTTCCTGTACTTTGACATCTTGCAGTCTCTCCTTCTGACTTTGCCCTCCTCCTTTATCTATGCTTAGAATCCCTGCCTGCCTCTAAGCTGCTTTACTAAAGGTCAAAACAGCTTTCTTATTATCCAATGGCAATTTGCAGTGTGCAGAAAGACATCCCACATCATGGCTTCACACAGCTGTAATCTCAGCTCTTAGGAGGCAGAAAGAGAATAAAAGTTCAAGGCTAGACTGCACTACTTAACAAGTTTTGGGGCTACAATCAACCAATTCTAAAACTCACACACTCAACAAGAAAAAAACATACAAACCAAAAATATCAGAAAAACACAGCACTAGAAGGGGAAACATAGAAGCACAGAAAACAAAAGCACTTACATTTTCCTCTTAGACCCCCTCATCCTGGTCTATCTCTTGGATGATCCATTCCTGCGTCATTACAATATTTTTGGCCGAACAAAGAGCCACCTTTCTTCTCATTGAAACAACTTTTTAGACACTTTAGGCCAGGGCATAAGGAATAGCAGTTGAAATCCCAAATATGTCCTAAAAAAGATCAGGCTCTGAATATTCTCAGTCTGTATAATAAGTCTTCTCAGAGAAGTTAGGTATCTTCTCTTTATCCTAAAATTATATCTGCATGTTGCTGCTTATTTCAATTATGAATTTTGAGCACAAGTTGGAAGACTTGTTATTTGTAATAACTCTATTACAAATCCAGAACGCAAAGTGATGTCTGATGAATCACTGTGTATTCATAAGTGAGATCTCTAGTCAAACATTTTAAAGAAAGTTGGGAGTGTCTTATTGAATTTTTAAATGAGGAAGATAAGCCCCAAAACTTAAGTAAGAGCACAGCTTTTCTCAGGTTTAGAAGCCCCATGCAAGATCTATCTTCAAATTAGAGTTCTTCTCAGAATATCAGCATCCCTAGTAGATGAACTGAGCTGATGATTTTAGGACTTTTATGAGATTCTAAGGGTTAGGAGGTGACTGTGCAGAAGATTCAGGGGGAGACACTTGGGGGGCAAAGATCTATGCAAATGAAGCTGATACACCAAAAGTGATAGTGAGAAATAAAACAGCCAATAGACTATGATAATCATGGAAGGAACACTTAAGGCCACATTTCAAGGCTAGCTTGAAGGTCATTTGCAGACTAGTTTGCATAAAATCTCAAATGGCAGAATTAAAGCTAATGCTATATTGTTGATGATTCTATTATTATTCATTCAATTGCACATTCACAAATTATACCTCAATATTTAGAAGATTGATTCAAACTTGGCCTTTAAAAAAAATCACCATGGAGACCATAGCCAACTAACAATTCTGTCTCCACTGGGAAGGCCCTCCTACACAGACACTTTTTTTTTTTTTCTTACAAGCATTTAAATGCTGGCTAAGACATCTTTCCTATCAGAAAGAAAATCAGTCTAGATTCATGCACCTAGTCTTAATGGAAGGAAATTTTTCTAAAAGGTTAATTTCTGCCTTCAGCAATGCCTTCATAATGGGCTATTATACACAAAACAGTGGTGGAATGTGGAGTGCGCCATAGTTGATGTCACTGTAAAGTGATTTTAAAAAATAAATATGACACTCAAGACCAAACCACAAGGAGCAGTTCTGTCCTCACCTCCTGGGGCTGGCTGCATGTGACCTCATTGTTTGCCTCCAAAGCCTGGTGATTTCATTTATTCTGGGCAATTCTTTTTCCTAGCAATTCCCTGACCTCCAATTCCAAGCAAATCCACATTGCCACAAAGAAAATGAAAGAAAGTTTAGTAGCCATGCACTGTGCCCTGTTAGGACAGTTCTTTGCTAACATGCCATTCTCTCTTAGAAATGGAAAGGCATGGACTTTTGAATTTAAGCAACAAATAACACTAGAGAAATATTTGAAATAGAATTCTCCATTTCTGTCTCTCTTCTTCTGTCTCTTGTTCTCTTCTGTGTGTGTTTTGTGTGGGTCTGTCTGTCTGTGTGCTTATGTGTGTCCAGGGGTACACATATGTGCACATGTACTATGCAATGTGCATAGCTGTATGTGTGTACACAGCAGAAGACCATCACACTTGTTTTTCCTTCAATAGCATCCACTTTTTCTTTGAGATAGGCTTTTTGTTCTATGAAGCCTGAAAGTTGCCAAGTAGGCTGGTCTATCTGACTGGCAAGCTCAGGAACTGGCCTGACTCTGTTTCCTCACAATTAGGGTTGCACACACACACACCATCATGCCTAGAAATTGTATGAGGGTTTTTAATATTGAACTCATCTCTTTATGCTTGCAAAACAAGCACTTTACTAAATAAGCCACCTCCTCATCAACGATGCTTTCCCATTTTACTCATATTGGCAAAATCAAGATGTAATATTTGTGCCTATTTTTGCTATAACATATTTTCAGTTTTTTTATTTGTCCTATATTAGGAAGTATTACATAGCATCTTTAGAGAGATTGATATAAAAAGTATTGGGGGAAGGGTAAGGGGAACATTGGACTATGTCTGGGGAGCCTAAATTTGCCTTAATAGCTATGCATAGGGACCTGGTCCTCTCTTTACCACAGCTCCTCAGTCAGTAACACCATACAAGCCAGAGAAGATGCAGTTTTAATTCCTCTCAGCTTTACAGTTTTGCAATTACATTTGTCTTGTCCTTTAGCATACCAAACAGAACTACAAATAGGCATTTAATAAACATGTCGAGATGGCATTGCTTTTTTATGTTTACTGCCTTTCTTTTCCTAAATCATTTCAGCTTTTTAAGGTCTTCAACTAAAGATCCTACAAATTGTACATTTCATTTTGTTTATATATTTAGGCAACCATGATGCCTTCAGGGTTATGGTTATAAATGATGATATTGGCTTGTTATGAGAAGCAGATAACTCCAGGAAAATGCTTCCTAATAGAATTCAAAGTGTTTCCATCCCATCCCCCTACAACCACACATTCACACTTTGATATTTCAGGGGGAAAAACATCACGTAAACATCTAATTAGCATGTGGAATATTAGTGGAATAGTAACAAAAATATGCTACTGATCATTTAAGGTTTTTTTTTTCCATGAAAATTTTAACATTTTTTTATGTGACTTCCTATGTAAATTCTTACTATGTTATCCCTGAGTATTTTGCTTGTATTTATTTTGTGTAATTAATCTGTGAATTCTGGAAAGGACAGCTAATATATAGCAACAAATGTGTGATGTTATCTTCTTTTTGCTTGTTTTTATTTTTTTACATTCTTGAAAAAATAATGATTTGCTTAAAGGGAGTTATGTGCTTTTTCAAACAGAGGAAACATTCACTAAGCTTAGAGGTCATCAACCGAAACTAAACAGATAACTTCTAATTAAGCTTTGCAGAGGTCTCATTCTCTGTCTTTCTCCCCTCTTTCTCTGAAAGCAATATCCCCAGCAGGATGAGTCTCTCTTTCCTGTCATTGATTTTCAAGATAAACCGTTGTTTGGGTAATATTGGGAAACAGATTGACACACATATTTCTCCCTCTGTTTATAGTTACATTAAGTGGAAGGCAGAACTGGCCTTGGTTTTTTCCTCTATAGTTCTTTCAGAGACAGGTTATCTGCTTGCAAGTGGAGTTTAGACCAGAGCAAGAACCAAGTTCTCGAATCTCCTTTCCTAGGGCCATTTGCTCTATTCTGTGCAGTGGGATGTGAGAATGAGCCATTGACTACATTTTTATTTGAAATTTATTTGTGATTTTACTGTTAGCTCTCAGGGCAAAACAAATTGCCATTTTGTGGAATTTGTGGGTAAGCAGGCATGAGAGAAAAAAGAAATGGCAAGGGAAGGGCAAGGCATGGATTGTACAGCTTCAGGAGAGCCACATAACAAATGCCTGTGCCTCCGCTAACTAAAGGATTAGTCAGCTAGAGGGTGGTTATACAATTGAAAAAAAAAAGGCAGGTATGCAATCTTCAGAGACAGGCGCCTTCTAGTTTACATGGTCCAGGGAGCATGCCCTGTTTATCTGTGAATATGATATATAGCACTTCAGTGGGAGGCCAGAGATGAATGCCAATGACCATAAAGAAGGCTATTATTGGGAGATTGCCAGCTATACTCAAAACTGAAACATCTTACAAAAGCCCAGATCTACTCCTATTCCAAAATGTCCAAACTCATAAGTAATATTAAGGAATGCTGCTATTTTCAAACCCCACAGCATTTAATTGTTTATTTCAAAGGAACCTTTTGTCTAACATAACCTTTTTTTCATTTTCTCATTTTTGAGTGCATTTTAGAGGGTCTCATATATTACAGATTGTCCTCTCAATTGCCAGCATAACTAAAGGTAACCTTGGATTTTGGATCTTCCTGTCTCTAACTCTTCAGTACTGGGATTGATGGCATGGCCCTCATTCCCAGTTGAGGCAGTGCTTAGCTTCATGCATTCCAGAGGAGCACCTTCCACTGATCCCAAAGTTTCAAGCTCCCCAAAGTGCTCCTCTTTTTTCCTAAATGCTGGCTCTGTTTCTTCCTTAGTTGTTTCTCCCAGGCTGGGCAAATCAAGGTAACAGAAAATGGCAGGCAACATCTAACTTTCAAGTGGGCATCCAGAAAATGTGATTCAACACAAAACTAAAACACAGCTAGAGATTTTTTAGTATTTATGAGACGTCTAGGGAATGTAATATACGGTAGCTTCCCTGATAATCATTTTGATGAATTTTAAAAATCCAGCTGGAAAGGTAAGCAATGAATGTGTCCCAATCTGTGATGTTACTCCACCAAAAGATGCTGGATTGAATTTGATTACTACTGCTTTTCACGCCAAGCCAACCCTTTTCTTCTTAAGAGACTCACAAGAACTGATGTGGCCAATGAAATTAATGCAAACCAGCATAGGTAAATATAGGGTTTCAGGAGAAGATAGCTAACACTGGGATAAACTCTAGAGAAATCATAAATCCGTACATCTTAAATCAACACTGACCAACTTCTTATATGAGAAAATGGGTGAAATATGAGGATGGCATGCATTAGTTTTATCCATTCAATAAAATCATTAGCTTTATTCACTGAAATAAGATAGTAGGCAACATGATTAGAGGAGTTAGACTGAGAAGAGGAAGGAAGTAGGGTCTATAGTCTAAGTAGTCAAATGGAAGAATCTAAATTATACAAACATGCACAAAGTATGTATGGTCCATGTGGGAAAAGGAAGTAAGAGCAGGAAACGAGCATGCTCATTGCTAAGATGCATACTCTTGCTGTAATAAGCTTCTGGCCCAGACTTTCTGGTCTAATTTTGAAATTCTTACCCATTTGCAGCCCCACTGCCACTTAAGCTAAAATAATCTCACAGACACTTGTGTTAACTTTATGCGGATTGATCTAGGGCCCAGGCATATAGCTTGCTAACTCTTTACCCTTAAACTAACCCATCTTTCTGATTGTGTTTGACCATGCGGCTCAGTATCTTTTCTTAGAGCTGCTGCTCTAACTTTCAGGTTCTTTCTTCTGCATCTGCATCTGTCTCATCTTTGTGTTTCCATCACATTCACATCTTTGTGGCATCTGTCTTGTTCTGATATTCTCAGACTTTTCTTAGCCTGATAGCCCCACCCACACTTCCTGTCTGCCTTTGTCCAATCAGCTTTTTATTAAACCAATAAGAAGGAAATTATTTACAACATTACCAGCATAATCCCACTACACTCTTTCACTTCTGTAAAGGTTTTGTAGTTCTTGGGAAAGTAAGAGGAGTAAAGCAAGCAACATGCCCCAAGATGATTTGAAAAAAAAATGCCCCCAAAGGAAGTGGCACTATTAGGAGGTATGACCTTACTGGAGCAGGTTAGTTCTTCTAGTCTTATTAGAAAAATGGGTGTCACCATAGAGCTGAGCTTTGATGTCCTATATATGCTCATGATACTGTCCAGTGTCTCATTTCACTTCCTTTTGCCTACAAAATACAGAACTCTCAGGAATCACTCTATCATCATGTCTGCCTACAGGAAGTTACACTTCCTGACATGATGACATGACTGAAAATGTCAGACATTCCAATTAAATATTTTTCCTTGTAAGAGTTGTTGTGGTCATGATATCTCTTCATAGCAAAAGCAAAAACAAACAAACAAAACAACCTAGACATCTCCCCAATAACCATGCCACTCTTAGCTCAAGAATCCCAAGTAAGAAGATGGAGGTCTCTAAATCAAAAGGAAATGAAACATGTCAGACAGGACTAGAAACTCATTCAAACAAGACTCTTAAAGAGCCAGACACTCCCAGACTTCTCATGTGAGAGTGTGTTCTCTGACATGACCTCTTTCTGACTCTTCTTCTCCTCTGTAGCTCATGTTCTCCTCAGCCTCTGACTCCTTTATCTCTTCAACATAGATTCTGCTAACACAGGGGCTGAGCATATTTATAGTTTCTATTTTCCTATCATCCTTCATGGGTTCAATTGCCTTCTGAATCCTCAAAATGCATCCTTGATCTAAATAAATCATTGCCTTGATAATCTTATTCTACAGGGATCTCATGGCACCAGTTTCTTCTTGGTTGGCTTCATAGCAATATTTACTTATTTATTGATGCATAATTTTATAGAGCAAAATACAGAGTTAAATGTGTATGAATGGATGAATAAGCAGACAGATATTTACAGGAGCTTGGTCCTAGGAATACCTTTCATATATCAAAATACATGAATGTTCAAGTCTCTTTTATTTTCATGTAATCTGTATAGGATATCCTATGAATTTTAAATCATCTTCAGTTTGCTTTACTAAAAAAGATGATTGCTTTACTATGTATCATACAAACACTACTTAACTAGAATTGCTACACTATAATTAAGAAATAATGGCAAAAATATCTGTGCATTTTTTCTAACATTTCTAATCTGAAAAATCTGTAGAATTTGAACTAATGAATAGGAAGAACCTATCTGCCTGTCTCTATCCCTCAGCACACCCCCCACTCTGTCACATACAAACATAAACAAAACTATGATTGACTGACTTTGAAGCAGTTACTGTCCTCTGGTCTAAAATTATAAATAATAGTATAAGGTTATATTGTCATAAAATTATAAAACTATAACCTATGTTTGACCTTCTACCAATGGTTCTGTCAAGCCATTGCTCCAGAAGTCTATTATAGGCAAAATGGATACCTTGGTGACATGTCTAGTACAGTAGCATATTGGGATTCTTCTCCAATGTTTATTGATACCTCCTCTCTTTCTCTCTCTCTCTCTCTCTCTCTCTCTCTCTCTCTCTCTCTCTCTCCTCTCTCTTTGAACCAATAAAAATAGTTGCCTTCTCTCTCAAGAAACCAATAAAGATAGTTGCCTTGTTGCAGCCAGAACTTAATACTCCTGCTTAATACACCTTTCCTTCCAATGTTGGTATTGTTATTATACTACAATTTTTTATGTTTTCTAATTTTCATCAGCAAAGAAAATCAAATCAATGGGGAAGTTCACCACTCAGAATGCTGTAGTCCCCGCTAAAGCTCCCACACCACCCAGCTCATGGATCTTATGGTATATTTGTCAGGAAATTGGCTTCATTTGCATCAAAAATTAGACCCATGAGGTTCAGGTTCATGCTATAACTGAGCAAAAACATAGTGACCATCTTGTCACTCTGAGAAGGAATACATGTACATTGGAGATATGGCATTTTATTCATCTTTATTCAGAAGGCATTGTTGTGCCAATGAGGTTTCTTGGTTAGCCTGAATCACTCAAAGATTAAATAAGCTTCTCAAGTAAGAATCAAAAACATCCATTTTGTTCAGAAAGGATTTGTACCCCAGATGTAACATAAGTGGGAATATAGTCATGGAAAATTAAGTTGTCACTGAAGAGCACTTTCATCTATAGCAACTTTTCATGTCTATGTTGGGGAAAACAGTAGACAGTTTTGTAAGTTCCAAAATAAGAAAGGGAGATAGGGCAATGGAGAAAAACAGTAGGACAGGAAATTGAAAGAAATGAGAATAAAGCAGAGGTGAAGTAGAGATTAGCATTTTATCCCCCTATGTCAATTCTGGGCCAATGATCCCCAACTTTCTTGCTAAGAAAAGAATAAGAAGTCCTGCTCTGAGTGGAAGCATGTTAACATCTCATCTGTCTGGTGAACAGCTACTTAGCCTACAAAAGCTCCAAGTATAAAAGATCACAAGTATTGTGTAATTTAGAGAAGTTCTCTACGTTCTCTAAGGTAGAAAGGAGAACAGTAAATGAGAAACAGAAACAAATACTTCGGCTTGGTGTTGGTAAGAGCTTTCTAGGCAGTGGCTGTGTAGTACATTCTCTTGATGGAATCAAGAAAACATCCTGTGTTTTATGATCATGCCATGTCAGATAAGGTATCAGTTTTCAAAGGGTAGACCCTGGACCAGCATCATCAATATTACTAGGGAACTTGATAAAAATGGATCTTATTAGACTTTGTCATAGACTGAATTACTCTCCAAGAGTGGGCTCATTCTTGCTTTAAGAAGCCGCTCAAGTAATTTTTGTAATTGAGGAGTGTTGAATGGTGAAGAATCACAACATAAAGAAATTTTATGATTTTCATCAGGCACACAGGTCACGATGCATATGATGCTAAGAAGTACGGTTATCCAGGTAACACCTGAACCGATGATACTGCTGTTCCCTCCACAGTTCTTGCTCTCCTTGCCAGGCTTTTCACTCTTTACTAACTTTCAATGGTGTCATGCTTCTCTCTCCTGAATGGAGAATAATCTGGGAATCTGAACAAACAACATGCCTGCTGAGCACCCTTCCCATTAATTATGCTTCCAGGATCATGATTAATATAAGAATGAACACAGAGCTTTTCAACAGAAGAGTCCTTTCAGAGCTAATATTTCTACTAACAGGGCCCTACTTCAAAGTAATATGCTTACCATAAACCTAATCAATAAGCTCTGGGCATGCATGCAATAAAATTGAGCTTTGAAGCATCCTCTTACAATTACACACTTTTCTCCTTCAATGGGACTAAAGGTTCTCTGTGTCCTTGGCAAAGATCATTCACTGTGCTTTTGGCACAGCAATGTCCTTCCAGGTAGAACTATGAGCATGAGCAGTACTTACCAGGTAATCTGTCATGGTTAAAATGTTTGTGTTCATGCACATGCACTGTGTATGTGTGTGTGCGTGTGTGTGTGTGTGTGCACTTGCAGGTGGTTACATCATCAAGTGTGACTAGATAAACTACCTATAGATTTAATTTACAAATACTGTCATGTATTTCTAAATATATATGTATACAATGTATATGTATTGCAATTAAAATGATTGATACTATTATGGAGAATCTCTTTTGTATTTATATACATTGTCTTTTATTCTGGTTTACATTTTACAAAGATGATACAGAAAGGTGTTTCCATAGGAAAGAAGAAAATATTTTACCTGATTCACATGTTTTAAAATATTTATTGTGCCACTTATCAGTTGTGTAACTTAGGATTAGCTTTTAACACCTCTAAATTCTCTTCATCTCATTAGTAAAAATGTGGAAAACAATATTTAACATGAAATTTTATAGTGAGCATTTGGTTAGGTAGTAATTCAGTAAGCAAAGCAAAATTAAGAAATTCACAATGATGAGCAATATTATGAAATGTCATGGTCTTCTTTTCAGTGGTAAACAATGTGCTTGCCAATATATGACAGATACATGTGAAATATCAGACCACAGTGAAAGAGATAAATGGCCAATTAATGGAGCAAGAAAGGACATAGTTAATTGCATAATAAATGCTGTAAGAGGTCATAGATGGAAGAATAGAGAGGATTTACAAATTACATTCAGATGAGAGGGCAATTTAAGATTTGAACTGTTTTTTGAAGAGAAGGAGAAACAGCCAGAAAGGGTGAGGAGGTAAGACCCTGCCAGGGAGACTTGGGAAATGTAAGAGAGGCACATTTGGATGATAATCTTGCAGCTGGGCCTTGCACATTTGCAGATAAGCACAGCAAGGCTGTCAGGGCAGGCTACACTATAGAGATCTTTGAATGTCAAGTTAATGCATCATGCAGACAACTGAAGGAGACTGTCCTGCCAATTCACTTT
Organism: Sigmodon hispidus; assembly: GCA_004025045.1. Taxonomy (NCBI): domain Eukaryota; kingdom Metazoa; phylum Chordata; class Mammalia; order Rodentia; family Cricetidae; genus Sigmodon; species Sigmodon hispidus. The sequence goes on from PVIH01002930.1 coordinate 151,318, forward strand.
AATCTGTCCTAAGCTCACATAATTCAACAGATCTAGTTACCCTTTCTACTTGTTCATTATACTTTAAGAGTTATCTAGTGTAAGAGAAAAAAAAGGATGAAGAATACCATGTAGGATAGTGTTACTTTCCTGGTATATCCCCCCATCAGCCTCCACCCTGGAGCTTGTATACATGGATCCTTGTGAAGATGCTCTGGGTGACAATCTCAGCATTTGATGTTTCCCTCTTGTTATTTACTATCCACTCAGATTGAAAAGGTTCCTCTTGGTTACCAAAAGCAGCTCTCATTGTCAAATGACTCATATTGCTCCTAGTTACCTCCTCAAGGCCTAGCTTGTGTCTCAGTTGTTTATTCTGAGCTTCTCTGTTTGCATTTTTATCCTCTCCATTGGTCCCTAGATACCTTTCTCTGGTTTCCTCTTTTCTATCTAGATAATTTCATTATGAAATATTTTTTATTTAATTTTAGATAATGAATGAAAAATAGTTTCCCAGTCCTTCTCTTGATCATGCCTGATATCCTGTGACACTTAGTGGTATAATTCCTGGCACTTAAATTTATAACCACAATTACTCAGCATTGACAGTTCTATGCCTTTTGTTTACTTGCCTTTCAGATTTCTCGATGTTGCTTTTCTGTTATGTTTTTATCACATCACTGTGTTTTCTGCCATGATTCTCAATTGTGACCCTTTTGTAGTTTTGAAAGTGTAAAGCCCCACCAAACACTACTGTTGGAATAAATATAGTCTCATATTTATTAGTCCTTTTATTCCTAATTTCTAATTCTAAATATTCTTTTAGTCTATATCTGCATTTCCTAATTAATATAATGTGATTCTAAGTTAATATAATGTGATTATAAGATAATGAAATTAACCCAGTTTCCTCTGTAACTGAGCATAAGATGTTTGTAAGTAAGCCCCTGTAGAATATCTACCCATTTATTGTTTCTGTGTGTGTGCATGTGTGCATAATGTGAAAACTTGTCCAGCATTTTTTGGGCTGGGTGGATGGATGAACAGGTTAAGAGCACTTGCTCTTGTTCTTGTTCTTCTTGTTCTTATTCTTCTTGTTCTTGTTCTTTTTGTTCGTTCGTTCTTTCTTTCCTTCTTCTTCTTCTTCTTCTTCTTCTTCTTCTTCTTCTTCTTCTTCTTCTTCTTCTTCTTCTTCTTCTTCTTCCAAATTAGTTCCCAGCACCCACATCAAGTACTTACAACAGCCTCAATTCTAACTTTAGGAAATGGACACTCTTTCAGATTTTTGAAAACACTTGCACATATGACATATGCACACATAACTTAGAAACAAAGTAAACATTTTTAAAGACCTTTACTTTAACACCATTCCTTCTTCTCAAGGATACCTAACGGGAGGGCACTCTAAGAGGGTGTACATTTTTTGGTCTGGAACTACAGGAAATACAGTGCTTGCTGAGTAAGCAAGAGGACTTGAGTTCATATCCACAGCATTCACATCATAAGCTGGGTATGGTGGTACACACTCCCATAATCCCAGCACTGGGAAGCAGAACAAGGATCTTGGGGCTCTCTGGCTAACTAGCTCAGGCCATCACTGAGCACTTCATTCAGTGAGAGATGCTGTCACAAAAACTAAGTAGGAATATGATAGAGGAGAGAATGTATGCATCATTGATAACTAGTTAAATCTTTGAGACGCAGATGAAGATGTAAATACATCAGATATGGCTTTAGATTAAACTGCAGCTACAGGGAGTCTGAATTACACAGATTTCATAAACTTCTACCTACATTTTGTCCATATCCTTGACAGCTCCTGGCTATGCTCACCTCCCAGTATAGATGGAAGGTAAATACAAGTTTAAACAGATCCATGGAGTCACATTTAAGAAATTTAACACAAAATGGACTAGCTATATACATTGCATCAGAATCTATGCCTCAGTTTCCTCAGATTTAATGTTTCATACTGTGGGGATAAAAATAGTATTCAACTCACAGGATTGTCAAGATCCAGTGAGATAATGACCATACAGTATAATACTTGGACTGTTTTTGTCTAGCAGAAAATATTGCCTAATATCTTCTAATACCACTATTTATGGAAGCAAAATTATAAAAATAAATGTAATATAATCCCCTTCCTTTGTGTCATTGTATCCTCATTGCTATATTATTGCTGTTATAAAACACCATGACCAAGGCAAGTTGTCTTTAATTTTTCATACTATTTTACAAGTTTAGAACCCCTAATGATGGAGTGAAGGAACGTTTTGGAATTCACATTTTAGTTCCCAACCATGAGACAAAGACAGGCAGACAGACAGAGAGACAGACAGACAGACAGAGAGGAGAGAGGAGGGGGAGAAGTTAAAGTAGACAGGTAATTATCAACGATCCTTAAGGATTTGAGTGTTGGCTTCAACCTGCCTTTTGAGCCTTGCCGGTTCTGGTTCTGTAATCTTACAGCCACTTCAGAAGAAACAGCAACAAAAACAATCAGCAATACAACAATATTCAGGAAAAAGGGAAATGTGGCTCAGGTACACTGCCTTTCTCGACCATCACTGGTGTGTACCCAGCTCCATGGAAACCCATTACAACAGAGCAGGGAGAAAGTTGACTTAAGACTTATTTCTTTAATTGTTCTTTGCTGAGTGGGGTGCACTTGTTGAAGTACTGGTCCACATAAGCACTGATAAATAGAAGGTAAGTAAAGCTGAAATTCAGATATAGTTTAAGAGTTAGAAATATGAAATTTTGTCCTTGTAAAATAAGCTGAAAATCATTTTAAATGAGTTGATGTTTAAATTGATTGAGCATAGGTGGAAATGGGCTTGCCCCAGCCCACAGCCAGAGCTTCTGGAAATAGAACTCCAAAGATAGTCTCATCACCAGATGAGCAGATGATGTGATTCAGAGCACCCACAGGCATTATCAGTAGAAAGCTAGGGAAATCATTTACTGATCCACAGCAGGCAAGCTAAGGGACATATTTCTTATCCCAACCCAAATGTGGTTAGGATTGCATCGTTCTATGATATTTACTTAACCTCTGTTTGAAATTAATGTTCATCTTTTAAAATGTTGCTCTGAACATTTGTTTAGGGAAAACATGCAATATGTTTCTCACATTACCAACCCACATCACCTTCTACCACCATAACCCATTGGAGAATTTCAACAAAAGGTCACTGAGCCTTTTCCTCTGGAAACATAGAATGTAAGGGTGAGAAAAGTCAAGATTGATAGGTGCATGGGGAGATCATAATCTTGACATAGCTTAATAATAAGATCCATATCTACGTGAAATTGAAAATGAAAGCAAATTTCACTCTGAGAAGAAAATAACAGAGTAACAAACCTCCTTGACCTCCAAAGACCATTCTTTACAATATTATTGGTCTGTGTGGAAAATAGGGATCATAAACATGCTCACTGCAGATCCTGCTTGGGTTTCCTTGGAGGTCTCTCTTATTTTCACGCAAAATGAGCAATCTCATATTTCATCTGCTCTCCACAGCTTCAGATCTAAGCTGATTGGAGCTAGTAGAATTTGGCCAACAATTCAAGGCCTGGATATGGGATGACGTGAAACCTGCCCAAATAAGAAATTTAGAAATGCATATTAGATCTTACATTTTCATGGCTCCGGATTTCTCAGTGTTTCTTGATCCCCTAACCATAGTGAGAGGTCCGTTCCCTCTATCCTTCGCCTTTCTGCTAGTCCACAGCACAAAACTGCAAACATGTAATGTTCTTTATTATCTAAGGCATAGCAGGACAGCTATTCATTCTTCTGCCCAGTCATGCTTACATTTGCATATACTTAAATTTGTGCAACTTTCTGGGGAAGCAGAGCCTGCATCAGATCTGAATCTGTACCTTTGGAAACTGAGATCAGAAGAACTTATTAGAGCCTGTAGAGAGAATTGGTCCAGTTTCTCCTACAGTTGTTAAGTGTCTGCTGTCTCTTTGCATGCCACATGAAAGTGCAGAGCGGCTGGAACATTAAATGGACCCAATAGCTATGAGCTCTCATTCCCTTGCATACATCCTGCCCCAAATAATCAGATCTGAAAGTCGTTGTGATTGAAATCCTGTGTGTGCTGTAGAAAGGCAAAGAGGAAGCTTGGCCCCAAATGCTGAGAGACAAGGTCGAGAAGGGCAGCTGGCGCAGACCCAGGATGAGGCCAGGGACAGGAGAAGGACTGTGTAAGAGCTCTCTCTCCCTGAACAACCAACAAAGAGACAGCGAGAAGGAAGTCGCCAACTGTGCCATGGAAAGGAAATAGACCAAAGAGAGCAGCCATGCCCCTGCTCCGCCCTCTACTTCCTCCACCAGGGTGGCATCAAACACATCATCAACAGCACTTTAAATTCTAAGAGGCCAGCCACCTAACAGGCTAATAAATGCAGACGAAAATGAATTTGACTCTTCTCTATCCTCTCCTCCAGTTTGCTGACTCAATTCCTTGATCTATTTTTCCTGTCTTCCTGTTTATGTTGTCACTTTGTTTCATTATTTATTTTTAGCCCTGATTTCGGAAGCTCTTATTCTGTTGGGCATTGGCAGGGTGTCAAGGGCATCACTCTCAGCTCTGAAAGAATCATTGTCCAGCTCCAGTATCCATCCTCTCCAGACAGAGCACCAGTGTGAGCCGACTCACGCTGCCTTTGCCTCTTCACGGGCCCAGGCAGCCTGCAGGCTCTGTGTGGCATTCTCTGCAGGGCATCAAATGGTGTGCTTGTGAATCTAAGTGATCTTAGCTTTCAGTTGATCCAGGTTCTCAGTTTTCAAAGGGGAAACTGAGATCCAGAGAAATGAAAGTTCATCCTCGAAGTCACATGTCAACATTATGCAAAACCTGGCTTTTTCGACTTCCTATGAAATGCTCCTTGAAAACCCCAGGAAACAAGCTGTGTAATGCCATCTTGGATTCCAAAATTCCCTAAACACCATCGTCACATGCTCAGTTTTACCACAATGCCTGCTCCAAAACAAAATGACAAGAACATCAGGGGGAAGGGTTGTGCATCAGGCCCACATTCTTTTCTCTTTGTTATTGCCCTTTCCTCTTAAGAAATTTTTTTATTTATTTGCTAATTTTTATTTCCAATCAGGAAGGAGCACTGAGCTGCTGTGGCTTGCCTGCTAGGACAGGCTAAAGTAGCAGTAAAGGGACATGCTTCAGTTCCCAGTACAATGGTCTCTTTGACTGGGAATATACCGACCAGTATTACAAGTATGCAAGAATAAACAAGGCTGGAGTCAATCTAAACTTGTTTTACACTCTGTTTTATTAAAGTCAATGCGTTTCCGCTCCTATGTGCAGAGCCTCTGCTGGCTTAATTATACATACTCAGGCGAATTCTAATGGGGAGAGAGGACAGTTAGTGACTGGAAAACAAGGCCCTTTTCTGACCTCTACAGGCCATTGAGAGGAAAAGAGACAAGTCTACATTTGAAAATTACAAGCTAACATAGGGATTTTTTTTTTTTTAATTTCTGGATTTTTCTTACTGTTCCAAGTGCCAGACACATGTGCGTCCTACTTTCCCACAGTTTGCCTATTCATGTTTAATAGGTTACTGAGGCAACGAGTAAGAGGTCAAACTCCAGAGGCTTGTGCAATGAATATGAAGATCTACATCCTCCAATACATATTTAAAGTTAGCTCATCATGTCTCAGACACTGGTGCTAGGTACACAAAATAGAGTCAGTGAACGAATTATCTTTTTTCCCCCAATAAATTAGTCTGCTATGAGGAAGGAAGTATTCATGGAAGATTTCTTTAAGACATTATGAAAATTTAAAAACTTACTTCTTGGAAGAGTGTACATTTAAGCACATGGTGCATGGGACTAATGTTCAGAGAGAAAACCCAGAAACTTACAAACTACCTGGATCAGGGAGGGTTCCAGTGCTCACCTCCCTTTGCACAGGATTATAGGTAGTCACTAATGAAAATAGAAGGTATTTCTCCTTATTGCTGTTTCCTCTTGCTTTGTTGCATGCCCCATGTGAGTAGCACCAGATTCTAAATGTGCTTTTGGTTCTGGTTGCCAGCATTGTAATTTTTCACAAGGCAGGTGACATGGTTTTGAAAAAAATTTTGGTTAAATTGCCATTGTCACTTTTTATCATTTAATCATGTATTTTAATTAAAACAAAAATATAGCAAAAAAAGAAAATAGAAGGTATTTCTCATTCTAAATACAACCTTATCGTCCAGATGTCTGAGCTAGAAAGGAGATAAAGGAGGTAGCTGGAGGGAGGAAATAGTTGTGTAAGTTCATGGTATAAATGGCACAACAATAACACACAGTGCCCATACACACAGGAACGCTGGATTCAGACTAAACCACACATCTCGAATCATCCATTTACCAAAGAGAAAAGGGTTTGCTCTGAACCTGGACCATACACCAAACACAGGGAGGTAGAAGTTCCCACTAATAGGCTTATGATTATTTAGGAAAATGGAGATAGAGATTTAGGTGGAGGGAGAGAGTGAGTAGCCAGACCTTGAACCCAGTGAATTTGAACTTGAGATGTTTCAGAAAATGCCTGGTACAAATGGTTAGATTTTGATCAGGTCTTGAAAATCACTGTAAATAGGACACTTTCTTAAAGTGAAGGATCTGTTTCCAGGTCTTGGTAGGTTTTAGGGATCTTTGTAGAGTTGGCCTTTCTGTCTAAACTCATTTCTCACTTTCTGAATAGTATTAGACAGTGTCTTACCTGCTGTGTTCCTTGACGTTCTCACCTATAATATGACCATCTCAAGAGGGTCACAAGGATAAAACAAGGGAATACACATGTGATCTTAGATGGCTGTAGATAGCAGCCATATTCATTCATTTTTGAGGTACTACTTGTGTTCACCTCCTCTGGTGATGTGGAAAACTCTTGACTTCTCTTGAGCAAATTTCAACTCTCTCCTCTACTAACATTTTCCCCATAAGGAGAGACTTGTGTTTGAAAATGGAGATCCCTTTGCTTACCCTGCCAAAAGTCAGAAGTAACAAGAAGCAGGGCCTGAGTACAAGAGGAGGATCCTCCTCCATGTACTTCTACAATAAAGACCTCCAAAGTCCTATATCAGAAAAGGGGCCTTGGTATTCTATCCAAGAAAAGGCATGCCTTTAGATTCCATACCCTGAAACTTGGATGCATGACTATTTGGCTTTGCTTCTTCATTTCACACCCGACTCAGAACTGAACTTACTGCCATGTCTTAACTTATACTAAGAAACCAAGGACACATTCAGTTTCTTCCAAAGAAACACGTTTTGAGTTCAATACTTTGTCAAGGGTAGTCTTAATTCTTTTTTTGCTACCACAAAATCATTCTAATCCAACAAGAACCCTAGAGACTATGAAAGGTTCTTCCTCAGTCACTTATCATGAAACTGAAGTGTGGTCAGTTTATTCAATGTGTGTTCTTTTTCAAGGACAAAAGCCACTTTGCTTTGTGATCGAGAAGGTCCCAAAGATACACACTCTTGGAGACTGGCTTATGTTAAGTGTTATCATCAACTGTTTTCAGTCCAAGGTGTCTATGTACAAATCTCTGAATGTCTCCAAATCACCTCTCTCTCCCTCTTACTCCCTCTCTCTTTCTTCATTCTCCCTCTCCTCTTCGTCCTGTGATATAGGGAATTCAAGTTTAATGCCATTTTCCTTGTGTTAGGTAAATATAGCAGCTTTTAAAGTTATATACAGCAGTGTACAGTTAGGTACTAAAATACATTTAATCTCAAAATCTCCCTTCAACATACATACTTTTTCTGAACAACATTTTGATATCAAGAATCTATTGGGCATTAAAAAAAAGGCCAAACTACAACACAAACAAAAGGGGACATCTGTTAGGCAGACAACAGCAGGTTCCAGGCCTGATGAATTATTGTTGCCCAAAAAGCTCTCATGCTGAGTACCAGCTACTGGCTGTGTCTCTTTCCAAGGCTGGAGCCTTTGGTGGGCCCTGGGTGAGACATACCAGCAGGGCAAAGCAAATCCATCACTCTAATGTGGATCCAAATGTTCATATCAACCCTTTGGGTCACTGTGCCGAGTCCCTAACAAGGATGACTTATGTCAGGCATTCCTGGAAGCCTCTGCTCTTGGCAGTAGGCACAGGCTCCTCTCGGAATACAAAATTCATTCCACAGCTAAGTTTTCCAGACTGACAAATTGAAGCTGGGCAGGAGGATTTCACCTCCCTTTGGGGTGTAATGTTTCCTTACATATGCTGGCAGCCCTCAATACAATCTCATAATTCAGAGATCAGGCTGGTTTCAAATGTATTTTGTGACTCAGAATTCTTTCTCTGGCACAGCTCAGAAGAAACTGGAGGCAATGGATGGAATTGTGGAATGATACTTGCATCAATGGGTAGCTAGTGGCCAGGAAACTAGGTAGACACCACATACACGGTTGGTTCTTACCAAAAAAACTGTGGTGTCTGCAGTACTTAGATTGATGATACAGTCCACTGGGAGAAGGTAGATGCTGTCCTTTTATCTTCATTGTGCTATTTGAACCTTTATTTATATCATGCAAAAGAACAAGGCCATCATCATGTTCCTAGGCTTCCCTGTAGAAGAACCAGTCCTCAGGGCAACCACCAGTCTGAGAAGCAGTCTGTGCTCCAAATAGATGCCCTTTATGTAAAAGCAAGTACCCTTTCTGTATCACAAAGAAGGGTTTGAGATGACAAATGGGAGGATTTAAGGAAAACATACAATTCTACTAGGTTGTTGGATATCTCAGTTAGAAACTGAGTCTAGGAGAGGGAATAAGACAGTTTTGAATTCTCTAACATGTAAGGAAGCATTCCAGGTACAAGGAGAGATGTGGAACTATAGCAGTACTGTGCATTTTAGAGTTCACTGCTCCATGGTGCATGAGGTATGTGTATAAAAGGTATATAAATCACATTGTAACTAGCAACCTTATCATAAAAATATACAATATATTGATATCATAATATACCTGTCTTGATATCATAATAGATAACATTTTATGTGCATATTATATATGTATGTATGTTATATGTTTGTGTGTAGATGGAGACACAGAATGAAATTGTCACGCGTACCCTTGCCAGCAAGGAAAGCGCAACACCCAGGATCTTCTTTCAGCAGTTTATTCGGGACCTTTACAATTGTTCTCTCTTTGTTCTTCTCTCTGCTTCTCCTTCTCCTCCCCCCCCCCCGGGAAACCCCGCCCACTGACTAGAAACTCTCAGGGCATCCAATCCCAATAAGCCACGTGGGCACAGCTCACAGGTCCACATACGCAACAGCAAACCACGCCCCAGGCTCAAGCCAAATAAGGAGTTGTTTATCAAAAGAGAGCACTCACCCACGGGGGTGGGGGTGGAGGCTGGAAATCAGCACCATCTCTAGGGCACAGTAGCAGGCAGCTCTCTACATCTCCCCCTTATTTAATAATTAAAAAATTAAAAAATCAAGCAAAAGCAGCGGGCAAGAGCAGAGGCCTAATCCCCATTGTGCAAGAGGACTTGTGCTATCCCTAATCCAGGTGTCATCCACTCAGACAGGGACAGGCCTGTCCAGCACCCGTTTTTATGAGGACAGGATAGTGGGTGCCAACATGTATGCAATTAGGCATGCTCTTCATGAAGCCTTACCTAGGCAAAACCATGTGCAGTGCTTAGCCTCGCAACCCATGCCAAACATTACTCTTTCAAGGCAGCAAGCCAAACATGTGGGGGCTGTCCCGCCTCAATGGCGGTGAAGGCTTGAACAATCATGGCCATGCTCCTACGTTGTGTGAACCTCATTTTGCAGATGCACCACAGGCAAATCAGGAATATCAGCACCATCAAGCCAGTCAGAACACCCATTCCCGCCCATTCCTTCAGATGATTGAGGGCGGTGGACATCCATCTCGTCAGTCCTTCAGCAACTCCAGGGTCCACTCGAGTTGAATTCACAGCAATTACTGCAACTCTCAACTTCTCCATGGTCGCTTTGAATTCACCTGACCAATTTCCTATAAAATAACTTGACAAAACTTTAGACAAATTTGCAGTATAGGAAAATTTTTCATAGTGAATAGAAGTCACACATAGGGCCTGATACTTCCATTCGCATCCCAACTGAACCATCTGCTAGAGGACATCAACCTCCTCTTGCACCAGGTCAATCCTTTGGTGGACCAACATCATTCTGCCTTTAAGCTGGGCAGAAATGCCTCTTTGAATGTCTAAGGCATGGGCTACATTGGCAGACACATTGTTAAGTGTTTGAGCTGTCTGGATGGTGTGACTCATAGCAATGGCGGCCATGGTGGCCCCAATTGCGGCTAGGGAAATGGCTGTAACAACAGCTGCAGTAATGCCAAAATCCCTCCTAGCTCTAAACAAGCTCATGGCATTAGGGCTTTGTACCGGGACAGGTACCCATTCCAGGGCCAATCCTCACCCTCAAAGTCAGCATCATACTTGTCACTTCGGACCTTCCTGGTTAGCCGTTCTGGTACCCACACTGGATCTTGCCTGTCCTGAGGAAAGACACAAACAGAACCTCTCGCCCATATAAGCACTGGATCAGGACCATGCCAGTGGCCCGTGAAAATATCCTTCCATTTCACCATGCCTCTGTGGCTAGGGATGAGAATCAGATGTCTGTCTGCTGCAGAGCAGCCATCAACATCCAAATTTAAAAATTAAGGGTAAACAGAGCTATAGATTTAAACCCTAAACCTTTAATTCCTACCTTAAAAATTCCTACCATATAGGCACCTACTCCTGTTTTCGAGCCATCAGTGAATACATTGACAGCTCCTGCCACTGGCTCTGCGATGATGACCTTGGGAAAAATTATGGGGTGCTCCTTAAAAAATGTCATAAGAGGATGTTGTGGGTAATGATTATCCATTTTTCCAGCAAAGGTACAGCGAAGAATTGTCCAATCATCAACAACAGCACACAGGGTGTTAACTTGTGCTGCTGTGTATGACATAATTATTATGGCTGGTGCATGCCCAAAATACTGAATGGATTGCTGGATGCCATTCTGAGCTAAATCAGTTACTGCTGTAGGGTAATGTTCTATACTTTTACTAGGCGATACCTTTGGATGTATCCACAACAGTGGACCTGATTGCCATAGTACTCCTGTGGGTTGTCTGAATGTAGGCAAAAGGCATAGGGCAAAATCTTTTCCTTCCTCTATCCTATTTAGGCAAGCATCCTGCAACCTCTGTTCAACTACCTGTAGTGCTTTTCTGGCTTCCACTGTCATCACTCACATGGAATCTAAAGCCAGTTCTCCTTTGAGAATGTCATAAAGGGGTTTCAATTCACAATTTGCAATCCTAAGATATCCTCTAATCCAATTAATATCTCCCAACAGCTCTTCCTCCAAGTCTGTAGACTCAGGAGTTTCTATATCAGTAAGGTTGGGGTACAACTCTCCCCCTTCACTCTGTCCTTCTTCACTGCCTGCCCACTCCGATCTCTCCTCCCAACATCTCCAAGGTGGCCTGTTATCAGCTTCAGGTGGCCTTGGCAAATGGAACCACACCTGCCTAGAACCAATCCACAGGTTTTGATCTTCCATGGAGACAAAAGTAGAAACTCTTTTCCCAAGTAACATATTCTTATAAACAGATTTCAAAGTCAGGATATCTTTAAAGTATATGCATTTGTTTGACTTAGCAGCCTCAGTAATCAGTTGTCTCTCTGCAGTTAGCTCATTAAAAGTTAAAAAATTATAAGAAAATGCAATAACCAGAATCCAGACTCTCTGTTTATCTGCCATCTTTATGTGGCTTTTTTATCTTTATTTCCTTCCCCGTTTAGAGGTTTTGAGAGTCTAAATCTGTTTTATTGAGAATTCTTAATCATTTTTCAACTCAAAGAGCTTTTAAAATGTTGCTATCACTTTAAATGCTGACTCCGCCCCCTTGGCTGCTTTTCAATATGGTGTAGGAACCCACGAATCTCTCCCACTGCTAGCAAGCAGAGCAGACTCAGAAAAACCTTAATGAAGCAGCTCCTTAAGAGCCAAAAAAATTGGATGTGAGGTTGAAGACCCCATCCTTGTATAACCTTTAATTCCTACCTTAAAAATCTTCTTGGAGCCCTTACCAAACAGCCCCAACTTTGCTAATGCTTTTACTTTCACTTTGAGCTCAAGTTTGCAACTGCTGTTGCTTTCACTTTAAGCCTAAGGTTGCCGTGCGTCCACGGCTACAAGAGGTTACACCCACTCGTCAGTGAGCTCCCTCTTCTCTGCCTTACCTACAGGTCGGAGCTACCCACTTTGATTGTGGATCCCAATTTACCTGGGACTTACTGGTCGACCCCCCGAATGCAGAAAGTTCTGATGCCTGAAGCTCGCAGGAGTTGCTTCCAGTGCGGGCCACCACTTGTCACGCGCACCCTTGCCAGCAAGGAAAGCGCAACACCCAGGATCTTCTTTCAGCAGTTTATTCGGGACCTTTACAATTGTTCTCTCTTTGTTCTTCTCTCTGCTTCTCCTTCTCCTCCCCCCCCCGGGAAACCCCGCCCACTGACTAGAAACTCTCAGGGCATCCAATCCCAATAAGCCACGTGGGCACAGCTCACAGGTCCACATACGCAACAGCAAACCACGCCCCAGGCTCAAGCCAAATAAGGAGTTGTTTATCAAAAGAGAGCACTCACCCACGGGGGTGGGGGTGGAGGCTGGAAATCAGCACTATCTCTAGGGCACAGTAGCAGGCAGCTCTTTACATGAAATCATAACTTGATTGGGGTTATTAAAAAAAAGATTTTACAGGGTCAAAGGGAAATTTGAAGTTCAGTTTGTGGTGTGGCATATGAGTATGTGTGTTCATGTGGGTGAATATTCTTATTCTTATGTGTACATGTATGAACACAAGTATGGGAAGTCAGAAGTTTTCAGATTATATGTCTTCTTAAGAAGCTCTCCATTTTATTAATTTAGCCAGTGTCTCTTTCTGAACATGGAGCTCTCCAATTGGCTAGACAAACGGGCCACTGAGCTTTAGATATCAGCTAGTTTCTGTCTCTCACCATCATGGGTTTCTGGTTGTACACCTTAGCACTCAGCTTTGCAGGAAGATGCACATGGGATGCTAGGGATACTCACTCACATCCTCATGCTTGTGTAGCAAGCACTCTGCTAATTGAAACATCTTCCTAGAATCTGAGTTGAGATTTTGTAGCCCACGTGAAGTCTTGGGAGTCATGTTGGAGAAAGAGAATCCCATGAAAAAAATTACACACTCAAAGAGGTCATTTGGAGAACTTTATGACTCAAGAAATAAAGCACACACATACATGGGAGAATGTATGCATTTGTGTGTGTGTGTCTCTGTCTGTCTGTGTCTGTATGTACAAGGTGATACTAAACTCCCTGTTGTACCTCCCATTTTAAGAAACTCCCTCCAACTCAGTGTTTCTTAGACTTTCAATATTCACAGTCTGAAACCACACTTACTCTTTTTACATCACTACATGTATTCTGCCCTATAAGCATTCTGTCATACCAAACCAATGAACAGAACAAATGTAGAGGGTGTCAACAAAGTATTCATGAACATAAGGCAGTGGCACTGATTCATATATGGTGGCCATGTATCTGATATGCATGGCCATAACTCTACGACATTCAGAACCAGACTCAACCATTTTGTGAGCTTATGCTAAATATTACCAAGTCTGATTATTATCTCCCTTCTCATTTTCAACTTTTCACATGTTCCTCTTTTCCCCAGCCTACAAATGGAATCTTTAAATTAGTCATACTGATTATTTTATCCCAAATCATAACTTTACCTTAGGACCTTTAAACAAATATTATCAGTTAATTAGCATCTCTTTTTTTTTATTTCCCAAGAACTTAAGAATACCTTTCAAAGGTAATAGTAATTATTATCTTATTTTAATAGAATCTTACCAATATAAATATCCACATTAGAATCAATATTTTTCTTAATATCTTTTGTGTAACTTCATCATGGTTCATGCCAATATAGTAAAATAAAATGTTTATTGTTGACACATCTCAAATGAGTTTTGATCTTGAAGACATAATCTCATACCCCTGCATTCGTAGAGCTTAGTAAAATACATGTAAAATAATAGGCATTTCATATTCCTCCTTTGCATAAGCAAATCAATGAATATTCCATGTTCATGTTGTTTTTCATCCTTCAGAATCTAACTTTGCCCTGGCCACTCAGAGTTGAGTTAGATGACTAGAAACTAAAGCCTGAAACAGTTAAGACTGGGGTGTTATTTCCTAATGAAGATGACTCTTTCTCTTCCCTTTCTGGAGTTTATATTTCAACAGAATTATGTCTTTCACTTCTCGAGGCAATGGAAATCCAGGAGCAGTTTCTCTGATCTTCTTCTTGAGAGTGGAAACATAGTACAATGACTACAAGAGACATTAGAAGATGCTGTGAGCCTTGATTTTTAATTGTCTTCCTGTCTTTTTTCCTCCATTAAACTTTATATGCACAATACAGAACACTGTACTTCTTAAATGAAAGGATGGTTTTTCTTAGATGTAGCAAGAATTTGAAATAGAGGTATAATAGGTATAAAAGGGAAAGACTACTCCAATGTTGTAAATTCCATAAATTGCAACAGGCATGCATATTTTCTACACCTCGGTGCTAATCTGTGACAGAATCTTGCCCTGAGGCTTTCTCTGACTTTTCTCTGACATTATTTAAATGATTCCAAAAATATCTTAAGTTGGTAGACAGATTGTTAAATGGCAGTTAACATCAAACATTAAATATTGTATGTTTCTTTTGTATTAAAAGTTCAAATGTCACGAACTATCTCAGTCAGCTTTCAACCTCCCTCATAGTCATCTGTGTGCTCTCTGTCTGGGATTCAGCAGACATGTTATGTTTAAATTTTTGAAGGGTAGAGGATAAATTCTGTTTTGTTGTTGCTGCTGATGTATGGGATTCAGATGAAAATACTGATGCTTCTGTAGCCATCCTAGATCAAGAGTAGAAGCTATAACTCACAAAGTCAGAAATCTTAAGAAGTACTGGACAATGGGTCTCTGTTATCATGCATCTCTAACACCAGCTCCAAGTAATCTTTATATATGAAATTCCACAAAAAAGAAAAGTGTCTACAAAATCTTCCATAATTTTGTAATTGCCCTCTCTCATAGACAAATCCAACCCTGATGAAATATGAATGGCATGTGTATAGTAAATCTCACCGATACTATAATCTTTTCTTCCATTCTTATCTGTACCCCCCAAGGTTTCTCAGGCTTTCTCTCACTGGTGCTGTTCATCTCAAAGTTCAGTCTCAAAACTATTTTCCTCTGTGTGCTGAAATACCCTTTGCCATTTCCCCCATGTTAAGCCTCCCTTAGTCCTCAGCTCTTCTCCTGTGGCTTCCTTTCAGATCTCTTCCAGGAAAGAATACATTACAATCATGTAACCCCAGACCCCAGAAAGTGTTTGCTCATAACTGTGCAAATAGTTACATAGAATTCTCTGTTCTGGGTGAGAAAAGTGCTATGATCTAGTGTTAGTGTGGAGAAGGTGCCAAGAAGCACACTTTCACATATGATCTCATTTAATTGTTACCATAACTTTGTGATATAGATATGTCCATTCCCATGGCACATTTAAAAACCCTGGAGTTTAGAAAGATTTAATTACTTGCTTAAGTTTTCAGAACAAGCCACTGTCAGATGTAGGATATGAACCACATCTGTCTGTTGATTCCATAATGAATAGATTTCCCAGCACATCTTCTATCTCTATAGTGTTTACCTTAAGCGGGACAAATGTGAAATCTGTAAAGACCAGTGATCATGTCATTTATCAAGCAATATATTCCAGCTTCTGAGCTCTCCAACCTCTGTAAAATGTACATTGTTGTAGAATATTGAAGGAGATACTTGTAGTGACTTGGTCTCAAAGGCTTTTATGTTCAGTCACCCAGGACCTGAGGAACTGCTACCCTTTTCAGAATCGTAGGCTTCTTCATATCTATGCCTCAAGCTCAAATGGCATGCCATTGAAAAACTATTCATATATGGAGTAACGGCTGCTTAGAACTCTTTTTGAGAAGCCAGAATGAAAATCCACTTCTCTGATTATAGTCTCCTTCTGTGTTAGGCTCAGGATTGGTAGAGCTGAGGTCAGCCTAGATAGGATCCATAGCAATCCAGAAAACACCACCCAAGTCCAATTCTCTGTACAATGATAGCATGCTGTGTATATAAAATCTTATGAAATATCCAGATGTTATGTATGATAAAGCTAGAACAACAACAAAAGAAGATAGCTAATCCCACACAGACTAGATTTTTTTTTGTTTGTTTTTACTGGTTTAGGCACTCACTATATAGCTAATAGAGAAGAAGCTATGTGATAACCATTAGATTAATGGCTGGAGACACAGAGCTGGTGCTGAACCTCAGGACTAGGGGACAGATCTTCTTCTCCACCCTGTCTCCTTCTCTGTGTCCTCTTCTTCATCCTTGTCAAAGGCACACTCTTGGATCTGCCGGTCCAGCTCAGTGAGGTCTTGTTCTGGATCTGCGCTGCTATCTGCACTGTAGTCAATCTCCTCCATGCAGAATGGTTCATCATCGACCTCAGAGGATCTGCTGCTGCTGCTGCTGTTGCTGCCGCTGATGCCACTGCACCTGTAGTTCACCTCCCCCACAGCAAAGAAAAGAATGATGGAGGGAAGGATGGAAAAAGCACATAGGGGAAGGGAAAAAGACACAGGATGATGGGGAGCGGTGGGAGGAGGAAAAAGAGAAGTCAGTCAGAAGAAGAAAACTGACAATATGAAAGTGGAGGGTATCCAACCCCTCTTTCTGACTGTAATTTATTCATTGGGAATTCCTCACTAATCTCATTAACTCCTCCCAGACTCCCTACTACACTATACCCAAATTTTTGTATCCTCTTTTTTCTAACTAACCCACTAAGATCAATTAGTACTGTTTGTATGTGCATGGATGCGGGACCCTTTGTTAAACACTGTGAAACCTAAGAGAGGCCACACTATAAAGAAGACTGACTCTTCCTCCTCTATCAGTCAGTCATCAACAAGGACTGAGGATCATGAGCCCCTACCTCATCCGTGGTGGAATTTTAACTGACTTGATCTTACACAGGTTTTGTGCAGACAGTCCCAGCTGCTGTGAGTTTAAGACTCACCTCTCTCATAAATGTTATTCATTCACACACCCTTCTCTCCTTAATTCTCTCTTTATAGTAAGCAGGACACCATTGAGAAACTCTAGATCCATGTCTTCCTCTGCCAATTAAAACTGCACATCTCTGTCAATCAGTAAATTTCCATTCACGTGTTGTGGGCAGCCTGGCAAACTTTATGTGGTCACACCCAGAGGGCTGTCATTGAATGTATGAGAATGTCTTTTTATCCCCTCCCAGTACAGCGTAGAAATGGATCAAAGTAGAGAGGACTCCAAGACTTAATGGTCCTCTTTCTACCAAATCACCCCATGGGTCTCATATAGTTCTTCAAAATAATAAATAAATTATTGGAAGCAGAAATTAATACAGATGGAAATTAATAAATGAGCAAGCAAGAAAACAACATTCTGTTTCTCCTGCGCTTATACCTCTCCATTATTATCCACCACCCTCCTTTCTCTAATTTATCAACAACTGGGTGATCAACAGGAGCTGAGCAGCAAGAGACAGGAGGGAGCTACCAAAATAAACCAAAGACTTTACTGCATATTGTGATCAGAGGGAATGTCTTCCCAAGGAGCTATATATCTCCCTCATTTGCATGAGATACCTGAAGACTTTCTAATCACTCCCTACTTAGGACTTAACCAATTAGGATTAGCAGCATGCTGGGTTTCTACTTTGTGATTTATAGAAGGCAAGCACTTCATAAATCAGGCAGCACTGTTCATCCACCTGCCTCTCCATAAACAATGGAAATGGGCAATCAGTAGCATGGTTACACGTTAGCTCAGGAAATGAATCAGGCCAGTTTCTTAATTGTTTACTGACTGCTTGGAGTTCCCCAGTGCTCTCCACTGCCCTGTTGCCTAAACTGAAGGTCTAGTAAGACACAGATGGAGAATAGGGGAAAGAAATACAAATCTTGTTTGCACAGACCCATTGCATTAAATAGCCATTATATTTTACAGACTTAATTGTCAGTAACAAAGGAAAGTAAAAGCTACCTAGCTCTAAGAATCAGCAAGATTCCTGAGTGCCTGAAACTCTTCTGATATCACTGGTGACAGTGCACTGAAAGATCAAGGGCCTGATTTCAAATCCTGGTTATGGGACTTGGAAGGAAACCCCAATCCCATAATGAGATCATGGTAGATAAAGTGAATGCTGGTGAAGACACACATAGATGCTGTCTAACAGAATGCTCTGTGGAATAATGCCAGTCAACAAATTTTAATTCCATTTCTCTGCTGTGGATATTAAGAAAACACCAAAACACAGTAGAAAAGTATTCATTTAAATATGTTGCTTCCCACCTAAGTTATGCAATAATTATTGCAGACAAATGATTGCTGCTAATAATCTCTGTAAAGTGTGTGGCATTTTCAAATTTAGGACCTTAGAGCACTTCCCCATTGTTTCTTCATGGAACATGACTATGAATGGGTTTTATGGATAGGACTTTCAAATGGCGTTCAGTTTTCAGGAGTAAACATGACCAGTTTGCTCTACAAAGGACTTGTCCTCCAGGAAGAGTCTGCCCTAGTCAATCACAAACTTGGAGCCTCCCACAACACTATAGTTGATAAATTGATCCTAGTGAGATACGTATATCAGACTTGGTGCCTCTCTAATATTTTACTCATATAATCAACTCCTTATATTTATAATCTTTCAAGCTCTCAACATCCAAGAAAATGAGACATGTTTCTATTAACACATCCATCTTAACAGATACTAAGAGATCATTTTGATAACCTCTTCCCTTATTGAAAATTTCCCCTCTAAATATTAACCTAAGATAGTTACTAAATTTGTTTGGAACCAGAATTTTCTGACTTAATTAAAATTAAAATATAGCTCATGCTTCTACCAAATTCCTATTCTTTCATTCTATATAATATCTAAAATGGGCAAAAGGACACAGCAGATGCAAAAATGTGCCATATAGAACATGTAGTAAGGGATAGTTTGAAAAGTCTTCATTGCAAATCATGTATATAGCTATTTTCTTAATTGCTTTTATAAAATCTCTGCTTTCTAAAGTTTTATAGCTATTCATGACTCAAATATCACTGATTATAAATGATATAAAACACAGCTGTTTTCTATAGAATGCTATTATAAAAACAAACAGACAAACAAAACAAACACACCTAGAGATCAAATTTAAGTCTAGAAGGCTAAAGCTTATAAAAATAGACTTTTGGTCATTCTCTCTCTCTCTCTCTCTCTCTCTCTGTCACACACACACACAAAAATAAATAAATAAATAAATAAATAAATAAATAAATAAATAAAAGTCAAACCCCCCAAAATGTATATGACTGGCTTTACTAGAGTAACAATTTTCCTTCTGTTCATAGCCCATAATGCCCTAATGTAGACTTCAAAGACAAGCAGTGGCATCTGAGCATTCTTTCACTAAGAATTAGATAGCTAAACAAGATAAAAGAGATGTCTCAAGAGCAAAAAAATAGTTAAGATCAAATGAACATGAATAAAAATTGCTTTGACACAGATAAAGGTATACCAAGACAAAATTTTATAGCAGTGATTCTTAAAATCTAGTACAGTGTAGTACCTCATTCTTTTAATCTTAGTATTTGAGAGACTGAGGCAGCAGGAATGCCATGGTTTCTAGAAAAGTCTAGAAGTCTAGGTTAGAAAAGTTAAAAAAAAAAGAAAGAAAGAAAAACCACATAGCAACCACAGCAGAAAATTCAAGATTCAAGTCAAAATTATAATCCATGATGTATAAGAAGTAGCAAAAAAATAAAAGAAAAAGAGACGCAGTGCAAGGAGAACTAAAAACTGAAGAAGAGCAAGAGTTAAGAGATGGAAAACAAACTGAAGATACAAAAACAATAAAATAAAGTCTGCCATTTGGAAAAAATTATAGTGTCATTACATTTTAAATAGGTAAAGAAGAGAGCATCAGAAATAAACCAAGATCATCTCTGAGGTAATATAGCTTTCAAGTTTCAGAGATCTAATCAATAAGAACATAGTTACAAAACAAACAATAGCAACAACAAAATCCATACATATGTTAACTTACCCCCAAGAAATAATATAGGTCAGTCCCTCAAACCATGAAAATAAAAACAACCACAGGTTACTTATGTGAGATAGATCATCTGAATGTCTCTGTAACTGTTCAGAAAATTAGATTCATAATTCCAAGTGTTTTAATAAAAAAAGTTAGGCTCAGATATTTTCATTAGAGAAGTGTGAAAATGAAAAAAAAAAAAACACAACAACAGTTCAATATAATTCCATCTAGAAAGCAGGAGAGAATGTTTTCTATTCAATTTATCAATCTAGAATTACACTGATACCCAAACTAGACATTGTAAATAGACAACTGCAAATTTTTATCACTTATCAATAAAAATGTGTTTTTCTTAAAAGAAAAATCGCAAGTTAGATTCAGTATTATATAGAATAATTATAAACCGTAATCACATTAAGTTAAATCTTGAGAGTCAAGCCTGGTTCAATACTTTAAAAATCTATAAATGTAATCCACTATATAAATAAGATAGTGTGAAAGAATTATATGATCATATAGATGCTTTTAGAAAACAACAGACAAAATCTTATATTCATTAATGCTTAAAAATATATTTTAAAATACCGAAAAATTCCTCATATTAACAAAGATTAATCAGTTAATACTGGGCGCAGTAGTTAAAGATTGATTCTCTGTCAAGATTAGGAAGAAGATAGAATTTCATCATTGCTATTCAACTGGAAAACTTAGCCAGCAATGTTAAAAAATGAATAAAAATATATGCACAAGTAAATATAAGAAACACTATCCTTTCTGAAATGTGTAAAAGATAATCTAAGGCCCCAAACTTTCTACAACTTTGAGGCAAGAAAAATTGAAGACATGAAAATATCAAATGCATTTTCATACAGTAGCAAATTGATGTAATAACTATAATATACCTCATAGCAACTGAACAAAAATAAAGTAGTTGGTATTAATTTAACAAAACACATAGCAGACTTATGTCAGAGTTACATGCCATATAACAGGCATAAGAATCAGACAAAAGGAAGAAAAGATGTTTAAATAAGTGGACAAGCAAGAATGGTATAAAGAACTCACAAAGACAGAAAATGGAGATCACCCTAAAGTTTATACAGAATTGAAAATGAGCAATAAATAACTAAGATAATTTTGTAAGCAAGACCAAAGTGAGAATAGCCACAAAATAATTTCTTTTAATCAATGTTTTAAGATAAATAGTCATATATAAGGATGGCATTGAACTCACTAAGTAGTCAAGGGGACTTGAACTCCAGATTTTTCTTCCTGGCTCCACCCCATCCCCCAGGGTGCTAGGAATACAGGTATGTACCCTTATGCCTGGTTTATGTGCTGCTAGGAAGTAGACTTGGAGTGTTGTGTGTTTGGGGCAGATATTCTACCAATTGAGTTATAAGTCCAGACTGATCATTCTATTTCAAGGTCTATATAGTGACTGTGCACAGGACAGTACAGTATTATTGGAAGAGAGGCTGACACCAAGACCAATAGAGAACAGAGAGCACAAATGTACATGCACACAAATAAAGCCAACTGAATCCAACTTTACAAAAATAAAAATTAATAAATAGAGAAAAATGCCTTATTTGGAGCAACTGTATGTTTCTTAACAAAACATAAATAAAATCCTTTATGAAGCCAACATTTTATACATTTTTAATTTTGGAATGGATTTTAGGTTCAAATGTAAAATACAAAGCTATAACTTTTTCAGAATATGAATATCTAGGAAAAGATGAGACTGGCCTAAATAAAAATATTCTTGGAAATGACATAAAATATGATCTGTAAGAGAAAAATAACAAATGAATTGTACTTTATCAAACATAAAATTTTATTTTGCATAAACCCATTAAGATGAAGAAATAATATAGTTACTGAGGGAAAATACTTTTCAAAACACACATCTGATAAAGAAGTCACATTTAGAATTTGTGAAGAAAGATCTTTCACAAAATGAATTATAAAAATGTGTGTATGAAATATGTAGATGACATGAAGAAGATATATGTATGGCATAAGATATTTATCAATAGCAGTCATTAGGGAAAGATTATGATAAAATGAAAATTAAGATTAAATGTTAAAAATAGCCATAATACAGAATAGCAAAGAGGACAAGAGCTAGACTCCTAATAAAGTGCTGGCTGAATTCTGTAGCCATTGTTGGGAATGGTATGTAAGTTTTCTGAAACACTAAAATCACTTTCCATATGAAGGAAAATGTGCACTCTTGTGTAGCTAATCAAGTTAAGAAGTTATATTCACATGAGTTCCTTTTGACAATTTTATTGAATGTTGTTATTTTATTTTTCATAACTATAATTTCTTGTGTGATTTTTGTAATTGGTAAGGGGATCCTTCCCATCATCTCTCCCGTCCCTCTCTCTATCCCTCCCTCGCACCCTCCCTCTTTCCCCCTTTCCTCCCCCTCCTCTCTTCTTTCCTTCCTTCTTGCCTTTTTTTGAGATCAATATTATTGCAATTTTA